>JAJOOR010008944.1:0-43801 GCA_036250505.1 Solanum acaule
ATGGGCTATTGATTTATGTATTGTTCTATATTGAATTATGAGGAATTGATGGTCAATTGTGTTATATTGGATGTTGGCCTTGAATGGGCAATTGTGACATAAGGTCTATGATGATGATGAAGTTGTGAATAGATTATTGATTCGAGTATTTTATATATATATATATATGTTGTAGATGTTAGAATTGTAAGGTTTGATCCCTTTGAAATTGGGGAGGTGTTCACTTAAAAAGCATGTTGTGATCAAGGCCTTGTAGGCAAAGTTGGATGATTGTTGTTTTGAGTAATGTTGATTATGTGAAGGTAATGTGATATGATGTGAATCTGTGTTTGGTCTAAGAGCATGAAAGGTGACCTTGTGTAGTGATTTTATGTGTTATGGTTGGTTGTTGTCTTCTTTGAATGACTTACAATGAAGGTGAGTTAGGATAGACTATGTTTACCTACTCTCACACCCAGTGAAGAATGAATGAAAGAATGTGAGAATGAATGAAAAGAATGGGAGTTAATCCTAAAGAATGTTAGGTCTATTGTAAGGATAGTCTCATAATGTACTCCTTTAAATGAATGGGGTTCCTAGATGAAAGGTTTTCTCGTCTTTGAATCCAAGAGCTTCCTTAATTAATGAGTGAGGGTTAGGATGGGTATTCCTTTGTGAGTTGAAATGATAATACTTAGTAGCAATCCTTATCCCTAAATGAATGAATGAGGGTTAGGATGGGTATTCCTTCGTGAGTTGAGATGAGCATACTTAGTAGCAAGCATTATCCCTAAATTAATGAATGAGGGTTAGGATGGTTATTCCTTCATGAGTTGAAATGAGAATACTTAGTAGCAATGTTTATCCCTAAATGAATGAATGAGGGTTAGGATGGGTATTCCTTCGTGAGTTGAGATGAGAATACTTAGTAGCAATCCTTATTCCTAAATGAATGAATGAGGGTTAGGATGGGTATTCCTTCGTTAGTTGAGATGAGAATACTCAGTAGCAATCCTTATCCCTAAATGAATGAATGAAATGAAAGTTCAAACTCCGTGGGGGAGTAATGTCTAGCACCGAGAGGATATGAAGATGGGTGGATGCTCCTTCGTTAGTTGAGATGTGAGTATTTAGTACCAACCCTTAAGATGGGTGCCCCTTCGTTAGTTAAGATGTGGGTACTTAGAAGCAATCCTTCTATCTCCTAACTATCTGACCACATAGAACTAGCTAGTGGTCTCTACTACGTAAAGGATAAAGGAATGACGCTACCTTAGGCAAGTGGGGATCCCTTATCCGGTAAGGGTACTAACGGTATTCCATATCAAGCTCCATGGTCTATGTCGGTTAAGGCTCTTCCCCCACATTAATGAGTGAATGAACTAGGGTCTCTTATGGGTGTACTACTTAGGATAGGTGGTAGAATGGGACATCATATTGACATTGCACAAGTAGACATTTAAGGGAGATCTTGGTGTTACTTAGTAAAGATAATGAATGAATGAGTATTATTGGGCTAATTAATGAAACTGTTGGTCTTTGAGCATGCTAATGTGAAAGTGAATCAAAATGAATTGAATGTAAGTGTTTATGTTGAATTGAATGTATGTGATGATCTTATGTCCTTAGTGAATAAAGTTGTCTAAATGCATTAAGTTGAATGAACGATTTATGTTGAGGTGTGAATGGAGCTTGTCTTGTGTAGCCCTAAGGTTCACTTGTGTGTAGTATGGAGATGTAGTATGGGCTGCCTCACCATATCTTACTTAGGTGAGTCTTGGGATGACATTTGATGAGTGTTCTAGTTTTGTGAAGTGACTTGTTGGCTTATGTGCTTATATGTCTTATGTGATTAATTGGTGAAGGTTGAGATATGAATGATAAGTGTACTTTGGGTGACCTTAAGGTGGTACCTTAGTGTGGGTGATGGTATGGGACGTTGCCCATGCATAGCACAAAGGTATTGCTTAAGGGTTACTTAAGGTGGAGGTCCAAGGCAAAAAAGTAAAGGTAAATGGATTATGTATGTTATGATGTATTATGAAGCATATGACTTTGTATTGTTGATGTGACATGTAAGGTGCCTATTATGTTGATGTTCATGAGATTTTATCAAAATGGCATGAAAGCATAACTTCCAAACAAATGTCCTTTTTAGCATGTTTTGCATATCCTCATAATTAGTATGTGTGTTATATTAACCCCTTTCTTCTATTTTACTACACGTGTAAGTTGTGGTGGTAACTAGGAAGAGATTGTGCTTTGGAGTTACTTGGATTGCTTCACCCTTCCAAGTCTTTGGTATATCCTCAAAATTCGAGGACTATGTTTAGAAGTTTCTTAGTCATTGTAATTGACACTTGAGTTACATTTCACTTGTAAAGGGTCATGTCCCTTAGTACGTTTTAAGTTCTTGTCTAAGTTTGGCTAAAGAGACTTAGTAGTTCCGCTTGCGTATTGATGTTTTCAAATGTTGATGACTCTTGAAGTATTTTGGTTTTATTGAATAAAAGTTTTAAATTTTTAGTGATTTTTATGATCTACGCGATGAATGAATGCTAAGGCTTGTATAAGACCTCTGAGGGGTCGAATACGCATGTAACGGCTAGGGGGTGCTCTCAGGTCGTTACAAACGTCGTATCAGAGCATAAGGTTTTAAAGATTACTTTTATGATCAAAGACTTGAAAGCCACGTCTAAAAGAGTCTTGTTCATCGGTGTGAGTAGCGACACATCTTTGAGTGAGAGGCTATAGGACGGTAGAAGTTTCACTTTCTTTCGCTACTCTTGATGTCGTGCCTTAGAGTTTGGTCTATAAGTGTCCTTTTCCTAATCCGTCTCTTGTGTTTATAGGATATGAATACGAGGGCTAACCGGAGGAGAGTAGAAGAGGAGATAGACGATGGGGGAGTTCCTCCCTAATGAGTGCAAGGTGACCCAGCTCCTTTAGGTAGGCAAGATAATATGGTTCCGATGGTTCCCCATGATTGACTAATGGGGAGATTAAAGAGGCTTTTCTTTCCCTGGCCCGTGCCATGACTACTCAAGCAAATAGAGATGTGAGGCCTACGGTGAATGCTATTGAGAGTACCGTGGCCTCAAGGTTAAGGGATTTCACAAGGATGAACCCTCCTACCTTCTTTGGTTCTAAGGTAGATGAGGACCCACAAAACTTTATAGATGAGGTGTTTAAGCTTGTGGATGGAATGGGAGTGACTCATACGGAGAAGACAGACTTGGCTTCCTACCAACTCAAGGATGTAGCTCAGGTGTGGTTTGAGCAATGGAGGGATGAGAGACCCATAGGGGCTGACCCAATGGATTGGGGAGTGTTTAAGATGGCCTTTCTTGATAGGTTTTTCCCCTTAGAGTTGAGGGAGAAAAAGTTGATTGAGTTCATGAACCTACGTCAAAGGAATATGAGTGTGAAGGAATACTCTCTCAAGTTACCCAACTCTCTAAGTATGCTCCTACCTTGGTAGCAAATTCTAGGCCTAGAATGAATAAGTTTGTGATGGGGTTTCCGGTTTGGTAGAAGAAGAGTGTCGTACGGCCATGCCCCATCATTATATGGATATCTCTAGGCTTATGGTTTATGCTCAATAAATTTAGGAGACGAAACTTAGGAAGATGAATAGAATTATGAAGAGGGCTAGGCCGGATGAAGAAAATCAATCTAGGTCTAAGAAGATGTTCTATAACCACGATTCTTCAATGGTCAACAATGATAGGGTGTCTAACCCTAAACCTCAAAGAGGGAATGAAGGTGGTTGTACTTTTGAGAGGCCCAGGTTTGCTACTTGTGGAAAGCAAAAATTGTGTAAGTGTCTTGCCGGTACGGATGGATGCTTTGGATGTTGGAGTAAGAGTCATAAGATGAGAGATTGCCCTACACTTAAGGCAAAAGGGAAAGAGACCAATCAAGTTGCTCATGATGGCCCGGACCCAAATGGTCCTAAGAGGAACCATTTCTATATGCTTCAACCTATCAAGGATAAGGGAACAAATGAAGGTAAGTCAAATTTTCTTTGTTTTTTTATGATAACCTTCGATGGGTTTACCCCAAGTGGGGGAAGATGAGTTGAATTGTAAGGTTGTTGATATCTTTATCTTTTCCTTTTATTCTTATTCAATCTTGAAACAAAGAGTTCCTAGCAACTTGTTTATGTTTTGGAGTCTTGCATATGATTATTAGTTGCATGATCTTCTTATGTTATGCATGTCCTAGAGGATATTATATTATGCATCCTCTTAATGACATTATGATTAAATGATAAAGTTAGTAGTTGATCTATATTTCTCATGATTATTGTGCATTTAGTATGATTTGCTTATTTGCCTCATGAGTTGAAATGTTGACCATGCCTATGTGTTCTTTGAAAGTTATTGCATGTCAGGCCTTATGATGAAATGATGAGTACGTCCAAAAAAACAAATTGGAGAAGGTAGCTCCTCCATGTTGGAAATGAAAATGATGAAGTGTGCATTATGAGTATGGAGAAGGTAGTTCCCCCTTATATGATATGAAATGATGAGCTTTTGTTTATGATAAGTTGCTTAAATTGATTTATGAGATGACTAGTTGAGCATGCCTTAATGTGTTCTTGATGTTGGGTAATTGTGCTTTTGAGAGAAATTGTATGGTGAGCCTATAAATGTTGTAATGAGCATGATATGCTATGGAAAAGGAAGTTCCTCCAAAGAAATGAGAAATGGTAAAGTTTTGTGTAGATTGAGTGGTAGATGCTATTCCTACTTCCTTGAATTGCATGAAAGTCTTGTTGTAATGCTTTTTATGTGGAGTCGATGTTTCCTCCTTGATGTGTGCTGTAGTAATGATATTACATGCTTGTTTTGGACTGCTACTCCTAAAGTCTTTACTCTATAATGTTTGAAGTTCTATTCGAGGACGAATGTTCCCAAGTGGGGGATATTGTAACACCTCTCAAAATGAAATAGGATAATTAGAGCTTCACATGCGTGTTAGTAGTTGATAAACTTGTATAAATGTTTGAAAATGAGTTTATAGGTCAGTTTAGTTGAGTTTGAAGTCAAACATCAAAGAGACGTTCAAAACGTTCGAAAGCTAGTCGTTTACGTGTTAGTGCGTTCTAGTATGTTGTTCATATTTTTGTGTTGTTTGGAGTATAAAATCCGTGGAAGTGACCCTAGTGTCTTAATAATAAAAAAATTAGGGTCAAAACTTTCGGGTATGACTCCCCGGGACAACCCTAAGGGTTCCCGAGGAGGACCCCAACCTTTGGCCAAACAAGCTGCCAAGGCAGCTTGAAAATGCTCATGGAGGGAGCATGTCCGCGTTGCGGACTAGCTCCACCATAGACCAAAGTTTTTGTCCGTGTCGCGGAATTTGTTGTCTCAAAATTTAATTTCTAGAAATTTGCGGGAACACCTCCGCGTCGCGGACTTGTTTCCCGACGAAATCTATGAAAATAAAACTCAAGTTTGACTTTTTTAAAAAGGTCCAACTAAGTGAGGGGTAGTTTGGGTACTTTGGGGAATTATTATAAACGGTTATTCTACCTATTTTAGGGTATTTTAAGTTGGTGAAAACCCCAAACCTGGAATTAGACCTCATTCTCCAAATTGAACCTTCGCTCTCAAATAAATTCTCTCTAGAACTCCATGGAAGACATTGATGAAGCTTCAAGCTAGGGGATGTGTTCCTACTGATTTCTCCTTCAACTCTCAAGGAAATTAGTCCCAAAGGTATGGGGATTTTATCTTTGATTCTCCTTTTAATCAAAGAGCCAAATCAAAGTGATCTCAATATTTTTCAAGAACCCTAAAAACCCCAAATTTCAATTCTAAGCTTGGGTTCTTGCATGAAAGTATTTCAAATGATGATTTATGTTAATATTGATGGTTTTAAGATCAAAAACTCCATGAACCCTTGCATATCTTAAAATCCTAATTTTTGGGTTTAAAATGGATCTTTTGATTATGAGCTAATAATTTGATATTAATGTGTAGACTATTATGGGCTATTGATTGATGTATTGTTCTATATTGAATTATGAGGAATTGATGGTCTATTGTGTTATATTGGATGTTGGCCTTGAATGGGCATTTGTGACCTAAGGTCTACAATGATGATGAAGTTGCGAATAGATTATTGATTCTAGTATTATATATATATATATATATATATATGTTGTAGATGCTAGAGTTGTAAGGTTTGATCCCTTTGAAAGTAGGGAGGTGTTTACTTTATAAGGATGTTGTGATCCTGGCCTTGTAGGCAAAGTTGGATGATTGTTGTTTTGAGTAATGTTGATTCTGTGAAGGTAATGTGATATGATATGAATTTGTGTATGGTCTAAGAGCATGAAAAGTGACCTTGTGTAGAGACTTTATGTGTTATTCTTGGTTGTTGTCTTCTATGAATGACTTACAATTAATGTCACGTTAGGATAGACTATGTGTACCTACTCTCACACATAGTGAAGAATGAATGAAAGAATGTGAGAATGAATGAGGAGAATGGGATTTAATGCTAAATGAATGAATGTTGGTTCTATTGTAAGGATAACTCATAATGTACTCCTTTAAATGAAGGGGGTTCCTAGATGAAAGGTTTTCTCGTCTTTGAATCCAAGAGCTTCCTTAATGAATGAATGAGGGTTAGGATGGGTATTCCTTCGTGAGTTGAGATAGGAATATTTAGTAGCAATACTTATCCATAAATGCATGAATGAGTGTTAGGATGGGTATTCCTTCATGAGTTGAGATGAGAATACTTAGTAGTAATTTTTATCCCTAAAAGAATGAATGAGGGTTAAGATGGGTATTCTTTCATTAGTTGAGATGAGAATACTTAGTAGCAATCTTTATCCCTAAATGAATGAATGAGGGTTAGGATGGATATGCCTTCGTGAGTTGAGATGAGAATACTTAGTAGAAATCCTTATCCCTAAATGAATGAATGAAATAAATGTCCAAATTCTGTGGGGGAGTAATGTCTAGCACCAAGAGGATATGAAAATAGGTGGATGCTCCTTCGTTAGTTGAGATGTGAGTATTTAGTACCAACCCTTAAGATGGGTGCCCCTTCTTTAGTTGAGATGTGGGTACTTAGAAGCAATCCTTTTATCCCTTAACTATGTGCCCACATAGGACTAGCTAGTGGTCTCTACCACGTAAAGGCTAAAAGAATGACCCTACCTTAGGCAAGTAGGGATCCCTCAACCAGTAAGGGTACTACCGGGATTCCATGTCAAGCTCTATGGTCTATGTCGGTTAAGGCTCTTCCCGCACATTAATGAATGAATGAACTTGTGTCTCTTAAGGGTGTACTACTTAGGATAGGTGGTGGAATGGTACATCATCTAGACATTGCACAAGTAGACATTTAAGGGAGATCTTGGTGTGTCTTAGTAATGATAATGAATGAATGAGTCTTTTTGGGCTAATTAATGAAACTGTTGGTCTTTGAGCATGCTAATGTGAAAGTGAGTCATAATGAATTGAATGTAAGTGCTTATGTTGAATTAAATGTATGTGATCATCTTATGTCCTTTGTGAATGAAGTTGTCTTAATGCATTAAGTTGAATGAACGATTTATGTTGAGGTGTGAATGGAGCTTGTCTTGTGTTTCCTTAAGGATCACTTGGATGTGGTATGGAGAGGTAGTATCGGCTGCCTCACCATGTCTTACTTAGGTGAGTCTTGGGATGACATTTGATGAGTGTTTTAGTTTTATGAAGTGACTTGTTGGCTTATGTGCTTATATGTCTTATGTGATTAGTTGGTGAAGGTTGAGATATTCATGGTAAGTGCACTTTGGGTGACCTTAAGGTGGTACCTTAGTGTGTGTGATGGTATGGGACGTTGCCCATGCATTACACAAAGGTATTGCTTAAGGGTTACTTAAGGTGGAGGTCCAAGGCAAGAAAGTAAAGGTAAATGGATTATGTATGTTATGATGTATTGTGAAGCATATGACTTTGTATTGTTTGTGTGACTTGTAAGGTGCCTATTATGTTGATGTTCAAGAGATTTTATCAAAATGGCATGAAAGCATAACTTCCAAACAAATGTCCATTTTAGCTTGTTTTGCATATCCTCATATTTAGTACGTGTGTTGTACTAACCCCTTTCTTCTATTTTACTACAAGTGTACGTTGTGGTAACTTGGAGGAGATTGTGCTTTGGAGTTGCTTGGATTGCTCCACTCTTCCAAGTCTTTGGTATGTCCTAAAGATTCGAGGACTATGTTTAGAAGTTTCTTAGTCATTGTAATAGACACTTATGTTTCTTTTCACTTGTAAAGGGCCATGTCCCTTATTACGTTTTAAGTTCTTGTCTAAGATTGGCTAAAGAGACTGAGTAGTTCCGCTTGCGTATTGATGTTTTCAAATGTTGATGACTCCTGAAGTCTTATGGTTTTATTGAATAATTTTTTAAAATTCTTAGTGATTTTTCTGATCTAAGCGATGAATGAATGTTATTGCTTGTATAAGACCTCCGAGAGGTCGAATACGCATGTAACGGCTACGGGGTTCTCTCGGGTCGTTACAAACTTCGTATCAGAGCATAAGGTTTTAAAGATTACTTTTAGGTTCAAAGTCTTGAAAGCCACGTCTAGAAGAATCTTGTTCATCGGTGTGAGTAGCGACACATCTATGAGCGAGAGGCTATAGGACCATAGAAGTTTCACTTTCTTTCACTACTCTTGATGTCGTGCCTTAGAGTTTGGTCTATAGGTGTCTTTTTCCTAATCCGTCTCTTGTATTTATAGGATATGAATACGAGGTCTAACCGGAGGAGAGCGGAATAGGAGATAGATGATATGGTAGTTCCTCCCCAATGAGTGCAAGGTGACCCAACTCCCTTAGGTGGGCAAGAGAATATGGTTCTGGTGGTTCCCCCAGATATGATTAATGGGGAGATTAGAGAGACTTTTATTTCCCTGACCCGTGCCATGCCTACTCAAGCAAAGAGAGATGTGAGGCCTAGGGTGAATGCTATTGAGAGAACCGTGGCCTCAAGGTTAAGGGATTTCACAAAGATGAACCCTCCTACCTTCTTTGGTTCTAAGGTAGATGAGGACCCACAAAACTTTATAGATTAAGTGTTTATGATTATGGATGCAATGGGAATGACTCATAGGGAGAAGGCGGAGTTGGCTTCCTACCAACTCAAGGATGTAGCTCAAGTGTGGTTTGAGCAATGGAGGGATGAGAGACCCATAGGGGCTGACCCAATGGATTGGGGAGTGTTTAAGATGGCCTTCCTTGATAGGTTTTTCCCCTTTGAGTTGAGGGAGAAAAAGTTGATTGAGTTCATGAACCTACGTCAAGGGAATATGAGTGTGAAGAAATACTCTCTCAAGTTTACCCAGTTCTCTAAGTATGCTCCTACCTTGGTAGCAAATTCTAGGGCTAGAATGAATAAGTTTGTGATGGAGGTTTACGGTTTGGTTGAAGAAGAGTGTCGTACGGCTATGCTCCATCATGATATGGATATCTCTAGGCTTATCGTTTATGCTCAACAAATTGAGGAGACGAAAATTAGGAAGATGAATAGAGATATGAAGGGGGCTAGGCCGGATGAAGAAAACCAATCTAGGTCTAAGAAGAGGTTCTATAACCAAGATTCTTCAATGGTCAACAATGATAGGGTGTCTAACCCTAAACCTCAAAGAGGGAGTGGAGGTGGTTCTACTTTTGTGAGGCCTAGGTGTGCTACTTGTGGAAAGCAACATTTGGGCAAGTGTCTTGCCAATACAGATGTATGCTTTGGATGTGGGAGTAAGAGTCATAAGATGAGAGATTGCCCTACACTTAAGGCAAAAGGGAAAGAGACCAATCATGTTGCTCATGATGGCCCGGATCCAAATGCTCCTAAGAGGAACCGTTTCTATATTCTTCAGGCTAACAAGGATAAGGGAACAAATGAAGGTAAGTCAGTTTTTCTTTGTGGTTTGATAATAACCTTAGATGGGTTTACCCCAAGTGGGGGATGATGAGTTGAGTAGTAAGGTTGTTGATATCCTTATTTTTTCCTTTTATTCTTATTCAAGCTTGAAACCAAGAGTTCCTAGTAGCTTGTTCATGTTTTGGAGTCTTGCATATGATTATGAGTTGCATGATCTCCTTATGTATTGCATGTGCTAAAGGATATTATGTTATGCATCCTCTTAATGACATTATGATTAAATGATAAAGTTAGTAGTTGATATATATTTCTCATGATTATTGTGCATTTAGTATGATTTGCTTATTTGCCTCATGAGTTGAAATGTTGATCATGCCTATGTGTTCTTTGAAAGTTATTGAATGTCGGGCCTTATGATGAAATGATGAGTATGTCCAAAATTTTTTTGGAGAAGGTAGTTCCTCCATGTTGGAAATGAAAATGATGAAGTGTGCATCATAAGTATGGAGAAGGTAATTCGTACTTATATGATATGAGATGATGAGCTTTTGTTTATGATAAGTTGCTAAAATTGATTTATGAGATGATTAGTTGAGCATGCCTTAATGTGTTCTTGATGTTGGGTAATTGTTCTTTTGAGAAAAATTGTATGGTGAGCCTATAAATGTTGTAATGACCCTGATATCCTATGGAGAAGGAAGTTCCTCCAAAGAAATGAGAAATGGTAAAGTTTTGAGCATATTGAGTGGTAGATGTTATTCCTACTTCCTTGAATTGCATGAAAATCTTGTTATAATGCTTTTTATGTGGAGTCGATGTTTCCTCCTTGATGTATGTTGCAGTAATGATATTTCATGCTTGTAGTGGGCTGCTAGTCCTATAGTCTTTACTCTATAATGTTTGAAGTGCCATTCGAGGACGAATGTTCCTAAGTGGGGGATATTGTAACACCCCTTAAAATGAAATATGATAATTAGAGCTTCACATGCGTGTTAGTAGTTAATTAACTTGTATAAATGTTTGAAAATGAGTTTATAGGTCAGTTTAGTTGAGTTTGAAGTCAAACATCAAAGAGACGTTCAAGACGTTCGAAAGCTAGTCGTTTATGTGTTGGTGTGTTGTAGTATGTTGTTCATGTTTTTATGTGTTGTTTGGAGTCTAAAATCAGTGGAGGTGACCCTAGTGTCGTAATAAATGTTTTTAGGGTCAAATCGTTCAGGTATGACCCCTCGGGACCACCCTAAGGGTTCCCGAGGAGGACCCCAACCCTTGGCCAAACAAGCTGCCAAGGCAGCTTAAAAAATGCTCACGGAGGGAGCATGTGCGCGTCGCGGACTAGCTCTACAATAGACCAAAGTTTTGGTCCGCATCGCGGACTCTACTATCTTGAAATTTAATTTCTAGAAACATGCCGGAACACCTCCGCTTCGCGGACTTGTTTCCCGACGAAATCTGCGAAAATAAAACTCAAGTTTGACTTGTTTAAAAAGGTCCAACTAAGTGAGGGGTAGTTTGGGTACTTTGGGGAAATATTATAAGCGTTTATTCTACCTGTTTTAGGGTATTTTAAGTTGGTGAAAACCCCAAAACAAGAATTAGACCTCATTCTCCAAATTGAACCTTCCCTCTCAAATAAATTCTCTCTCTAGAACTCCATGGAAGACATTGATGAAACTTCAAGCTAGGGGATGGGTTCCTACTGATTTCTCCTTCAATTCTCAAGGAAATTAATCACAAAGGTATGGGGATTTTATCTTTGATTCTCCTTTCAATCAAAGAGCCAAGTCGAAGTGATTTCAATGTTTTCCAAGAACCATAAAAACCCCAAATTTCAATTCTAAGCTTGGGTTCTTCAATGAAAGTATTTCAAATGATGATTTATGTTAATATTGATGGTTTTAAGATCAAAAACTCCATGAACCCTTGCATATCTTGAAATCTTAAATTTTGGGTCTAAAGTGGGTCTATTAATGTGATATTAATGTGTAGATTGTTATGGGCTATTGATTGATGTATTGTTCTATATTGAATTATAAGGAATTGATGGTCAATTGTGTTATATTGGATGTTGGTCTTGAATGAGTAATTGTGACCTAAAGTCTATGATGATGATGAAGTTGTGAATAGATTATTGATTCTAGTATTTTATATATATATATGTTGTAGATGTTAGAATTGTAAGGTTTGATCCCTTTAAAAGTGGGGAAGTGTTTACTTCATAAGCATGTTGAAATCATGGCCTTGTAGGAAAAGTTGGAAGATTGTTGTTTAGAGTAATGTTGATTATGTGAAGGTAATGTGATATGATGTGAATTTGTGTATGGTCTAAGAGCATGAAAAGTGACCTTGTGTAGAGACTTTATGTGTTATTCTTGGTTGTTGTCTTCTATGAATGACTTACAATTAATGTCACGTTAGGATAGACTATGTTTACCTACTCTCACACATAGTGAAGAATGAATGAAAGAATGTGAGAATGAATGAAGAGAATGGGAGTTAATGCTAAATGAAAGAATGTTGGGTCTATTGTAAGGATAGTCTCCTAATGTAATCCTTTAAATGAATGGGGTTCCTAGATGAAAGGTTTTCTCGTCTTTGAATCCAAGAGCTCTCTTAATGAATGAATGAGGGTTAGGATGGGTATTCCTTCGTGAGTTGAGATGAGAATACTTAGTAGCAATCCTTATCCCTAAACGAATGAATGAGGGTTAGGATGGGTATTCCTTCGTGAGTTGAAATGAGAATATTTAGTAGCAATCTTTATCCCTAAATGAATGAATGAGGATTAGGATGGGTATTCCTTCGTGATTTGAGATGAGAATACTTAGTAGAAATCCTTATCCCTACATGAATGAATGAGGGTTAGGATGGGTATTTCTTAGTGAGTTGAGATGAGAATACTTAGTAGCAATCCTTATCCCTAAATGAATGAATGAAATAAATGTCCAAACTCCGTGGGGGAGTAATGTCTAGCACCGAGAGGATAACAAGATGGGTGGATGCTCCTTTGTTAGTTGAGATGTGAGTATGTAGTAGCAACCCTTAAGATGGGTGCCCCTTCGTTAGTTGAGATGTGGGTACGTAGAAGCAACCCTTCTATCCCTTAACTATGTGCCCACATAGGACTAGCTAGTGGTCTCTACCATGTAAAGGCTAAAAGAATGACCCAACCTTAGGCAAGTGGGGATCCCTCATCCAGTAAGGGTACTACCGGGATTCCATGTCAAGCTCCATGGTCTATGTCGGTTAAGGCTCTTCCCCCACATTAATGAATGAATGAACTAGTGTCTCTTAAGGGTGTACTACTTAGGATAGGTGGTGGAATGGTACATCATCTAGACATTGCAGAGGTAGACATTTAAGGGAGATCTTGGTGTGTCTTAGTAATGATTATGAATGAATGAGTCTTATTGGGCTAATTAATGAAACTGTTGGTCTTTGAGCATGCTAATGTGAAAGTGAATCAAAATGAATTGAATGTAAGTGTTTATGTTGAATTGAATGTATGTGATGATCTTATGTCCTTAGTGAATGAAGTTTTCTAAATGCATTAAGTTGAATGAATGATTTATGTTGAGGTGTGAATGGAGCTTGTCTTGTGTAGCCCTAAGGTTCACTTGTGTGTGGTATGGAGATGTAGTATGGGCTGCCTCACCATATCTTACTTAAGTGAGTCTTGGGATGACATTTGATGAGTGTTCTAGTTTTGTGAAGTGACTTGTTGGCTTATGTGCTTATATGTCTTATGTGATTAATTGGTGAAGGTTGAGATATGAATGATAAGTTTACTTTGGGTGACCTTTAGGTGGTACCTTAGTGTGGGTGATGGTATGGGACGTTGCTCATGCATAGCACAAAGTTATTGTTTAAGGGTTACTTAAGGTGGAGGTCCAAGGCAAAAAAGTAAAGGTAAATGGATTATGTATGCTATGATGTATTGTGAAGCATATGGCTTTGTATTGTTGATGTGACTTGTAAGGTGCCTATTATGTTGATGTTCTTGAGATTTTATCAAAATGGCATGAAAGCATAACTTCCAAACAAATGTCCTTTTTAGCATGTTTTGCATATCCTCATAATTAGTATGTGTGTTGTATTAACCCCTTTCTTCTATTTTACTACACGTGTAAGTTGTGGTGGTAACTAGGAGGAGATTGTGCTTTGGAGTTACTTGGATTGCTTCACCCTTCCAAGTCTTTGGTATGTCCTCAAAATTCGAGGACTATGTTTAGAAGTTTCTTAGTCATTGTAATTGACACTTGAGTTTCATTTCACTTGTAAAGGGCCATGTCCCTTAGTACGTTTTAAGTTCTTGTCTAAGTTTGGCTAAAGAGACTTAGTAGTTCCGCTTGCGTATTGATATTTTCAAATGTTGATGACTCTTAAAGTCTTATGGTTTTGTTGAATAAAAGTTTTAAATTATTAGTGATATTTATGATCTATGGAATGAATGAATGCTAAGGCTTGTACAAGACCTCCGAAGGGTCGAATACGCATGTAACGGCTAGGGGGTGCTCTCGGATCGTTACATTCATCATACTTCAATCTATCAACCATCATATTTAAGAAAAAATTCTGCCAATGAATCGCCTATCAACTTAACCTTCAAGGCACTTGCCACAATCTAATATATTTTATTGATCACCAAAATTAAATGTAAGTCTCTTGGTTATTTCATCAAGTTGCACACATTTAAAGTTACTTTTTCATTGTTAACCTAGAACTCTGATTCTCCACTTTGTACATCAACCAAAGCTCTCTTGATGCCAAGGAAAGGTCTACTATGTATAATCAAAACATTGATATCAATCTCATAGTCAATAACAAATTTCCTATGGAATATAAATTTTGTCAACTTTCACCAAAATGTCATATATGAATTCGACCAATCTTTTGACAGAAGAATCCCTCCATAAGAAATATCATGGTCGTTGGTTTATGAGTCCATAATCCCAGCTCTTTGAAAATAGCAAAAAACATGAGTTTTATGGTTTCTCCCAAACCACATTACGACTTCACAAATTGGTACATCCTGATAGTACACGGGATAGTGTATGTACATGAATCCTCTTTTTTTACAAAACTACTTGACATGACATGATTTCACTACAATGGTGTGATACTTCAATTAATTCAAAGTCTATGATATACTTTTTAGTCACTAAACTTCATGAATTCAGCTCAGGAATTTCAAGTAAGGCATCCACCAAAAAAATATTCATTGAGATGCTTTAAACACATCGAGGAATTTCTTGAACTTAAGATCTTCTTCTTTCTTTGTCAACCTTTGAGGAAATAAAGGGGGATTTTTAGCATAGGTTCTAAAAAGGATGGCATATCATCTATCTTTTCAGGTTTACCTCCCACAACCTTTATAGGTTTTTCAATATCAATCCAATAACAATGTATTATCAATTGTCAACCCATCGGAGCTATACTCCATGTTATTAGTTGTTTGCTTCTAACCAATCCCAATAGACTTGTCACCATGTTTGCACTTCACATTTGTTCGTTCAACTTTTCCTTTTCATTAGGAGAATCATACACCTCTCTTATCTCATCCAATGTAATTTACTACTTAATATCACAATGACCATGCAATGGTCCTTTTAATTCTTTGGATTCATCATGGTATCACTAGGGTGACCTCTCTTTTGTCTTGGGCTTAGATAGGCTGAAATTTGTATCATTTTAGATTCAAGTTTTTTAATTGAGACTCAATGGGATGTGATCATTTGGTTGAATGAAGATAAATTACTCTTATCTCTTTAAGAACTTTGTTCAAGCCTTCGACCTTATTAAGAATTCAAGAAAGCATGGCTTCTATTTTGTAACTCTCGGGGTCAACATTTACTGTTAAGGATTATCCCTATCGTGATGAGAAACATAATGATCCCTTTGACCTCTCTATATTTCAAACATTATGTCGATCATTCCATTATGAATTATGGTCACACCAATTACCATCTCTCTCATTATTTTTCCAAGAACCATTTGTCTCTTTATTTCAACCTTGATTTTTGTCTTGCCATTGGAAGGGAAGTCCATAACCCCCTTCTTGGTAAGACCAAAATTTCACATTTCTATTGTTTATGTAATCAATCTCATCGCCTTCAAAACCCCAACTTCCCTTATCAGGCATATCATTCTCACTTTACAAACCCTCATCGATGACATACTTCATAAGAAGATCCATTTGAGTCATCATTGTAGCCAGGGTCTCATCACACTCCTTATATCTTTAGTACTTGAGAAGAATGAGGTTGTATCCTTTTTAACAAAACCTCCAAAGTATGGCAAGAACAATTCAATTTGTTATCCCATCAAGTAGAGCAATTTCCATTATAGAAGTTTAACTCATCAATAAGACACTCACAATATTTTCCTCCAACACTTTGTTCAATAAATTTAGAATAAGATAGAATGTTTGTTGAAACACATTTTTGTGAACTCTTTGAGTTGAGATCGAAGCAACTTCTTTTTCAAACCAAAGTCACACCTCATAAACAGATTCACCACTCAATTGCTTAAAGTTAGTAATTCCACCTCGAAGTTGAAGTATTCAAGAAGGAGGAAAGAACCTATTGAGGAATTCCTTTGTAAGCTCGGTCCATGAAGTGGATCATTCTGACAGCTCCTCTAGCCATGTGATAACTCTTCCCTTACGCGGGAAAAGAAAATTACCTAATTAAAATATACTCATGTGAAAATTAAGGAACATTGAATGGGTTGCACGCATCAATGAAATTCTTAAGTCGTTGTCTAAATCTACATGAGCTTCCACAAAAAAATCCCTTTTTTGGAAAAATCATCTTCAGCAAAATGTCCCTCATAGATTTTAGATTTTTTGTCATGATTAGTCATGTTTTCAGCTAAACTAGATTCATAAACAACAAACGAAGTAAAGGTAAACAATGACAAATATCATCTGGTTCAAAAACACTTCGATAAGGGAATTCTGTAACACAATTCTCCAGCAATGATGCCATTTTTATAACTCTTACATACATCACTAATAGAAAATGTAGATGATTTTTTACAATATATTAAACCCAACTAAGAGCTTGGATCGATCCCACATGGAATGGACTATAGAATTCACCCAATAGTGTAATTAACTCACTAGGGACTTGCATATTTTAGGATTATAGGTACAATAAATGGGGGTGGTTTAAACTTAAATATCATTTATAAATTAGTTGATTGGGTTATTTGATTTAATTTTTAAGACAAAAAATACCATAAAATGGAGATGGAGTAAAATTGTTCAATTTTTCAAGAACAAGAGTGATATACAATACTCTAACTTTAATAGGGATATCAAGTTTTCAAACCATACTTTAAATTTTTGTGAGAGAAAAGTGGAGGTGAGGATGAGAAGGCATGTTTTCATATGCAAGAACTAGTTTGAATTAATGTATTGGAGAGCTACTATAGACTCCATCTATTGAGGAGATTGGTGGAGAAATATAGGAAAAGAAAGAGGGACTTACATATGATGTTTCATAACCTTGAAAAGGCCAACGAAAAAATCCTGATTGAAGATCTCTAGAGATGATAGAATGCTAGAGATGAACCAGTATCTTAAGTTAGGGTTATGAATGACATCTATGATGGAGCAAAGTTTAGGGTTAGAATTAAGGGAGGAGACTTTAAGAACTTCCCAATTGAAATGGCATTACACTAGGGATCAATACAGAAGCCTTTCATGGACAAAAGTACCCCCTAGATGTGACATGAAAAATAGGATCTCGAGAGACCCTAAACAAGCCACTTACATAAGCATGACGTAACGAATATACAATTTAAGAGATATAGAAATATAAGTCAATCATATGAAGACATAAATGATATGAACATAGTACATAAAGAGTAAGACAAACACTACTAAGTCTGACAGAAGCCTTTCTGATAATTATAAGAATAGTTGGGATGTAACTCATACACCACGTACAAGTCTGAAATGAAATACATGCTGAAAGAAACTAAAACATCAATTTGTTATCCTTGGAGCATGAGTATACACCAATCCAAAAGTTGACATAGTAATCGAAGCTAGTCAAGAGCGGGAGGAGAAATGTTAGATTCTACATTATAAAACAATATAGACACAAGTACACATTAGTACATGGAATGTAGTAAGTATGGGGAAATGCATGAAAAATATAAAAGAGATCATTTGGTGAGTTTAAACATGATATGCTTGACCAAACTAAAGCATAGTAAAAGTCTTTAAAGAGAAATCATAAATTATGAACAAGGTAAATGCATACTTAAAAAATAATGAAAGCTTTGTGGAATATTAGCTTTAATTGACAATAGACTATATGAGCTATAGCATGGAATTCGATGTAACACCCACATCGAGAAGTCTACTTGCCAAGGTATAACTCCATATCATATCATTAACGCTATGGGAATTTACTAGCTAGGTCATTTAAGACAATCCTACGAGGGCACATAGTTTGGACTACATATTGCTACTAGAGACTATCTTATTTGAGCCTCCACCTCAAAGTCCTCTCGGTACTCAGTTATACCCCAACAGAAATAGTCATAATCATATTCATTTTATCAAACTGGGAAAGGAATAATAAATCAACCAATCCAAGAATAATTCATCATAGATTATCTCCTTTAAATCATGATTCATATATATGTGAGAGAACCTTTCACAATTTATTGATACTTATCTCCAAAGCATCCGTAGTTGATAAAATATCGTATTCATAAGTCATCTAAAGATTTCATAAATCGTAATTCATAAGTCCATAAGTATTCTTCATATATTCATCATCATAATCAAGTAACAAGCATGGGTTCATATGGAATCAATTGAAAATCATGTAATTGAATCAAATCATGCATAATAAGATTGAAATCAAACAATTGAATCATAATATATACCCATGGATATTTTCATTAAACCCTCATAAGATTGGGTTAAATTTAGTTAGGAGATTGAGATTCTTTTGAGACCCACTGGATAAAATGATTCCATTGGTGATTTACTAAAATCTTTGATATCAAAGCCTAGAAAAGTAAGAGAAAGAGAAGACCTTGAAGATTGAAACACTAGATTTCTTCCTTGAACATAAGAGAAAATTGGAGAGGATGAACTTTGATGGAAATTGGGGATTTGAGAGAACGAGAGAGTTTGGGTAGTTTTAGGAATTGAAGGGTTGTTACAGGACTTAGAATTTGGGTCAAAACTACATAGTGTAGGTATTAATAACATAGGAAAATACCCAAATACCCTTAAGAAATAAGTAGCGGACAAGACCTACGGTTCCGACCTATGTTCTATAGTACTTTCTACGGCTCGTACTGGTCAACCGCATAACAAACTTCTAAAACCCAAAATTAATCCAACATCCCACGAGACATCCTAGGATTCATTTACCTTTCTATTGTTTGTACACCCCTTTCGTAGAACCCAAGTTTGAGCCTAAGATATTACTAAGTTTGGATCTTCTACGAGACCTTTTTATGACCCATAAAGCTTACAGTGACCTATGAATTTACTTTCGTATTTCTGAAGTCTCAAATCAAATTTCTAAATCAACTCTAGGGATTTGTCTATTCTACGACTTGCCTTATTCACTCATAGGTCAAACATCAAAAACTTAAAAATTTTAAAACTCAAATTAATTTCTATGACTCACCTTCTATGACCCGTGAACCTCCTACAGTTCATAGATGGGACTCGTAGATCACAACATCAATGTCTAAAGCTGAACTTTTTCTTTTGAATCCATCTTTCAATTTCTTGTGGTATTGCAATATCTCCTTCTTGGGAACATTATTCCTCGAATGGGACTCAAACTAAAAAAAATAGAGTAGGAGAGGAACTAACAACCGAACAAGAATTCAAATCTCATCATAATGCGCATAAACAAGGCGAAATCACTCCAAATAAAATCATAACATCAAAATTAAGTTTTGAATGAATATGCATGCATATGGAAACATGAGAATGACTAAAATGCATGAATCTGAAAGAATGAACCATGAGAAACTTATACCTCAAGCTAGAGTAGGAACGGATGGAAAGAGATGAGGTACTTGGACATTAGATCAGCTTTAGCCTCTCAAGTAGCATCCTCAACTTGTTGATTCCTCAAAACAACTTTCATTGAAGAAACTTCTTTGTTTCTCAACTTCCAAACTTATCAGTCTAAAGTCTCAATCGTAACCTCATCATACAAAAGGTTTTATTTAACTCCAAAACGTTCTGAAGGCACAATGGACTTCATATCTCCAGCACACTTCTTCAATAAGGAGATATAACATACAAGTTGTACAGATGCTAAGTCATTAGGTAACTCTACTTCATACGTAATTTCCCAATATGCCTTTAAATCTTATATGGGCCAACATATTGAGGACTAAGTTTTCCTTTCTTTCAAAATATCATCACACCCTTCATGGGTGAAATTTTCAAGTAAACTCAATCATTAGCATAAAATTCAAGCTCTCTTCTTCTAACATTAGCATAAGACTTTTGTCGACTTTGAGCAGATTTCAACCTTTCAACAATATGTCAAACATTTTCCATTGCCTTATGCACCAACACAGGCCCTATAAAAGCAACCTCACCAACTTTAAACCAAACAATAAGATACCTACACCCTCTACAATAGAGAGCCTCAAATGGAGCCATACCAATACTAGAATGATAGTTATTATTATACGAAAACTCAATCAAAGGTAAATGATCATCCCAATTTCCCTTGAAATCAATCACACAACCTCTAATATCTTCTAGAGATTGAATAGTATGATTGGCTGGTCCATCATTCTGAGAATCAAAATTTCGTGCTAAGCTTTTACCAAGACCTTTCTAAAATGATCTCCTCAACAGAGATGTAAACTAAGTACCATGATCGGGGATAATTGATAAAGGCACTCCATGCAACCTCACTATTTCCCAAATATAAAGGTTGGAATACTCTTCAGCTAAAATTGAAGTCTTTATAGGAAGAAAGTGAACCAATTTTGTCATTCTGCCCACACTAACCCTAATCGAGTCAAACTGACGGGTAGTATGAGGTAAACC
This sequence comes from Solanum acaule, assembly GCA_036250505.1. Taxonomy (NCBI): domain Eukaryota; kingdom Viridiplantae; phylum Streptophyta; class Magnoliopsida; order Solanales; family Solanaceae; genus Solanum; species Solanum acaule. Next base: position 20,936 of record JAJOOR010008944.1, read on the forward strand.
CATAATGAAATCCATATTCAAACCTTTCCACTTTCACGTAAGAATACTAATGTCTTGAGACAAGCAACCACATTTCTGATGCTCAACTTTTTTGGAAATTCATCCTTAAATTTCACAAATTCCTACTTAATCTCATTCTACCAATAGACCTCCCACACATTGTAGTACATCTTGGTGGCTCTCGAGTGAATAAAATACTTAGACCTGTGAGCTTCTATCAAAAACTAATTTTGTAACTCATCAATATTGTGAACATATAATTGACCTTAGTATTTAAGAACACCATCTCCCCCTTGGGAGAAAGCCTCAATGGTATTTTGAAAAATCAACTTCTTCAAATCAACCATAATCGGATCAAGATGTTGTTTAGTCTTCACATCCGGTATAAGAGATGAGTCTGAACCATTCTAAATAATCACCTAGCCTTCATTAGAATTAACATAGTGAACACCCAATCAACATAATCTATGAACATCACAAACTAAATCTCTTGGTTCATTATAATTAACCAAACAAACACATAACTGACCTTGGTATAGAAGGACACTATCTTTCCCATGGGAGAAAGCCTCAATGGCTTTTTCAAAAACTGACTTCTTCAAAATAAACCATAATTAGATCAAGATCTTGCTTAGCCTTCGCATCTGATATAAGAGACAATTCTGATCTATTCAGAATAATCACATAACCTTTATTACAAGTAACCAAGTGAACAGCCAATCAGGCCAATATATGAAATTTACGAACTAAATCTTTCTTACCACACTCAACATGAGTAACACTTCCCATTGATAGCCAACTAAGATGATCTGCCACCACGTTCCCTTTACTCAGATGATAGAGGACGCTCATGTCGTTATCTTTTAGTAACTCAAGTCATCTGAATCATTTTTAGTGGACACATACTACAAGCTCTTGTGGTTTGTAAACACATCTACAAGATCACCATATAGATAATATCTCCAAATCTTTAGAGCAAACACTACCGCCACTAACTCCAAATCATGAATCGGGTAATTATTTTTGTGCACCTTTAATTGTCTTGAAGAATATGTGATGAATTTTCCATGTTGCGTCAAAATACAACCAAGACCTGTTTAAGAAGCATCACAATAAAAAAATAAAACCATTCAGTCCTTCTGGTAAAGTCAATATAGGGTTTGAAGTGAGTCTATCCTTTAACTCTTGGAAAAAAAATTCACAAGGCTCCGACCATAGAAGTTTCACCTTCTTTTGAGTCAATGTCATCAAAGGCAAAGAAATAAATGAAAATCCTTCCACAAAATTTCTATAGTAACCGGTCAAACCTAAGAAACTATGTATATCTGAAGTGGATAAAGGTCTAAGACAATTCTTAACCACCTAAGTCTTCTTAGGATCGACTTGATACCTTCACCACAAACAATTTGGAAAAAGAAAGAAACTGAACTCAACAAAAACTCATATTTGCTAAACTTAGCATACAATTCACGATCCTTGAGAATGCACAACACAGTCCTCAAATGCTCAATATGATCATTCTCGCTATGTAGATAAATAAATATATCATCAATAAATACATTCGCGAACGTGTCAAGATATTGCTTAAAGACCCTATTGATCAAATCCATGAATAACGTCGGGGATTTAGTCAAATTAAATGACATTATTAAGAACTCATAGTGACCCTATCGAGTTTGAAAACCCATCCTTGGAATGTCACTCTCCTTCTACGAAACACACCAAACATTAAGAACTTTACAATCGCAATGAGTTTTACAACCTCAGCAGAAGATTTAGATGATCATACTAGAAACAAAAAACTAAATAATTTAAGGTAAAAGAACTCATAAAATGACTATGAATATTAAAGCTTTAAAGAATGATGTAGTTCTTCATTAAAGAAATTGTCGAGTGAAAAGCTTGAAACTTGTACAAAAACGCAAAACTAATGTGCACAACCAAAAATTTAAAAACTAACTTGTTCACTCTTGACAAAACCAACCTAGGCCAAGAGGTATTATGACTTGAGACAACATAATTGGTGGGGGTTGAATGAGCATAGAAATTGTGGAGTTTATTTCTTAGTGTCCAAATTTCTAGCACGTCAAGTATAAGGACCATAGGACAAGTGGTACGCTACAAAGGATGCCCATTCCTGAATGGAAGTGGGAGCGAATTGCTATTGATATTGAGTTGGTCTTCCCAAGGACTTCTCTAAGTTCAGTTCTATATGGGTGATTGTTGAGTCATTGACTATGTATGCATGCTTCATACTAGTGTTGTCCTTTAATGTAGAGAAGTTGGCCAAGTTATATCATAGGGATATTTCTCTGCTTCATGGAGTCTTAGTTTGTATTATTTTTGTTAGAGGTATGCAAAAATAATTTATTGTGGATGAAGTTTGATTAGCCTACTGTTACCCCGAAGGGCTGCATTTGCCCAATGATAGATAGCGTGATGACTTTCTTAAGGGTAAATTGTCATTTTGGGCAATGATTTGTAAAATTTGGGAAGAAGTCTAAGTACCCATGGGTACAAAAATATGTGAGTAGCTTTTAAAACTGATGGGGTATTGGGTATTGATGCATAGTAGTGTTCAAATTTCTGAAAAATAGGAATTAGGCATAAATTACCTGTTTAGGGAGCTTGTCTGAACTCACCAACGTGAAAAGACTAATTGTCGAGTAAGCCGCAAATAACCTTTTGTTCTTGAATGTGTGACCATGGTACTGTCCCATTCGATGGTCTTGTCTTAGATTGCAGAAACTCACTCAACGAATCGCAAATTGGGAGTGGACATCACCCTTTGTGTGTCTTCCATTTAGTTTTGCACTGTCACTTTTGATGGACTTGTTTTAGTCCGTCGAAAAAAATATGGCAAATTGCCAAGTGGGAGATGAATCCACCTTTCATTCCTGAGTGGATTATAGTTGTGGTGTGTCAACTTCTGCGAGCTCACCAGAGCCCGCCTAAACTGTTAGGTGTAACACATTACTACTCGAGGAACCTCAAAACTATGTTTGTTTTGATTTAATTTCAATTAACCTTCGCTCGATATGTGTTTTGAATTGTTGTGGCCTATAGGAGATAACTAGAACTAAGGGAAAGAAATTAGTATCCTCAGACTTTGGTTCTGAGAGAGAGTCTTCTCCTCCTCCTCCTTCTTTGAAAATGAATAAGAGGATTTACCTCAACGAGCCATATTTAGCTCCTTAACAAAAACAAACCACTCCACGCTCCTCAATACATGGCAGTGAGAAGCCTAACAAGATTATAGCAAAAAAGAGGACGGACATCAGGTAAAAGGTTACACCAAGCACGGTCTGAAAGGTGAGTGCTTCTAAGTTCTCCCTAGCATCGTAATATACCATGAGTTTATGGTATTTTTGATGCATTATACCTGAATTTTGTGTGAGTCTTGGGCATTTTGTTATTTACTAAGTGTGGAACCACTGAGGCAAACGATGCCCCATAGCTTGAGTGACGGACCGTCGATAAGTATATGTCGTTTGATTAAGAAAGTTAAGTTCCGGTACAGAACCACGGAGGAAAAAAATGGACCATGAATGGACCTACGGACCATATGTGATGACTACTAATTGAAGACCATGATTTTTTGGCCAACTACTGAACCACTGACCGTTGGCTGATCCACAATCCATAGGTTGTAGTTGTCGATCTAAACCGCATCCAAACCGAAATTTCCTATATCTTCTTTTCCTTCTTGGTTTAGGATTTCGTTTCGATAAATATAAGTTGTATTTTTTTTAATTTTTGGTTGTTAGACACTTTGGGATATTTTGTTTTTACTTTAAGGATTAGTTTTCAAACATCTTTGTGAAGCACTCCGGAAACTAGTAGGCTAAACTAGAGCTTGACGTTAGGGTTAGAGCCTTGAAATGTAACTCCACGTACCCTAGACTAAGTTTTTTCATGTTAGAACATTAAGGTTCGAACCCCAAGGACCAACCATGGGTCCTTGAGGAATGAACCAAAAAAGCACTAGGGCAGTGACCCACGAGGGGCCACTCACACCCCGTAGGCCCCCCATGCCTCATGGGTGAGGGGCCATGGATGGAACCTGCAGGACCTGGTCTCAGACCTTGACCCACGCTTCACCAGCATGGGTCGTGGGTCGTGGGTCAAACCAACGACCGTCAGTGAGGGGTCATGGGTCAAGCCTGCAAAACAGGCCTCTGAACCTCAGTCCATGGATGGAAAATAAGGCACGTGAGTCCACCCATAGGCCGTGGTCGTGGAGGCGTGAATGAGCCTTGTAACTACCAAAGGGCAGTTGCACTTAGGCGGACTTTTGGGTTTTCCATTTTTAGTTAACATTAAGTGGCGTCATTCTGTATTAAATTAGACTAACTATATAATGTTTTAAGACCCCTGAATCTATTCATCTCCCTCATAATTTCCAATTTCCCAAATCAAAACCAACTTCCCCCAAAATCTTTTCTCTAGAACTCTAAAGAATAAGAAGAAGAAGAAAAATCAAGCTAGGGTTTGAAGAAGAAGGTTTCTTCACTCAAATTCTTTGGAGAATCATAACTAAGGTCTGGTAGACTTCATGAATGGAGCCGCTCCAAAACCTCCAATTTCAAAACTAGAAATCCCAAAAGTTAGGGTTTGACTTCAAACTCATGGATTCCCTTCAAATTCATTTTTAATGATTGAATTATGTTTAATTATGGATATGTTGATGATTTTATATGGTTTTATGTTGAATCTCCCAAGAATTCATGAATTCCCCTATTTTCCCAATTTGGATCTTAAAGTGTGGGTATTGATTGATGCAAGTAGAATATGATAGAATTATGCATTTAGTTATTGAACTACTTACATTATGTAATCATCCATGTCTAATGTAGTAATTCTATATGTGTTGATGGATTGTGATTTATGCTCCTTGAAGGGTAAAGTATGAGATTTATGCATGATTATGAGATTTATGAATACGCTTTATGAACTAGAAATGTAAATATGATTATGATCTAGTTGTTGTGTTGTTGGGAGTTATGTTCATGTACGCACTTATGTATGAATATGACATAATGGGAAAGGTTGGTCACATATAGTGATTCTAAGGTTGGAAGAGTAGTCTCACCTATTGAATCTATAAACTTTAGTATGAGTTATGTTGGATTTAGTGTCAAAATTCTTCCATAATTATAAACTTAAGTCAAGACTTAATATGAACTCAATGGGAATTATGCTTAGCACCGACTGGATATTGACGATGAGATGGAGACTCCTTCGTTAGTAGAGGGCAGGCTTCTAGAAGAGGTCTCATGAGATGTATGCTCCTCCACTAGTTGAGGGCATATTTCTAGTAGCAATCTCCTTATCGCATAAGCTATCTTCCCTCATAGGTCTTTAGCTAGTGGATCCACCTAAGCTAAGAGTATGGTTCTACCTTAGGCAAGATGAACTACCCCTTTTTTATATGGGGTAGAAACAGGATTCCATGATTAGCTCACATGGTCTATGTCAGTTAAGGATTATTCCCAATATGTTAAAAATATGAAATATGAACTATGGTTACTTAAGGAGCTTTACCTAGCATGGGTAGGATTATGGGATCTTATACATGCATTGCACAAGTATGCTTTGACGGTACTCATGGTATGGTTCTCTTACAATGTGATGATTTATGCAATGAGTATTCTTATGACTTATGCTTGACAGTTATCTTCAAATGATTCTTTAAACTAGTTAATGGTATATATTTAACTAAAATTTCTGTTTCAGCATGTTTTCATGATTTTGTGCATGACTATCATACTTAGTACATTCATATACTAACACATATTTTCCTACATTTTTCCCCTAGTGTAGGGCCCTTTTCTTAAGGTGGTTATCATTTGGTTCAAGCTTGGATTCGACTATTCTACTTTCTTGTGGTGAGTCCTCATGATTCGAGGACGAGAGATTCACTTTGAGCTCATTGATAGCATTTTATTTTGGAATTTGTTGTATGGGCTATGTCCCTTTTCATTTGAACTATTGTAATAGATGGCTAACTGTTACAAGTCTAGACTTCTGCTTTCCTTTATAACGACTTTTTTATACTTAATTGTGTTTGTCCACTTATTGTTCTAATACTTTATGTTATGATATGCTAAGTGGCTTACATGGGGCCTTTCGGAGTTCTATGTGCCTTGTTACGTCTAGGGGGTACCCTTGGCTCATCACAAACTTGGTAATCAGAGCACAAGGTTTAGAATGATTCTAGGATGATGTCTCATAAGTCACGTCTAGTAGAGTCTTGTTCATGAGTGTGAAGCGCGCCACACTTATGAATGAGAGGCTATAAGATGTTTAGGAAATTTCACTTCTTTCATTATTCTTTAGTTGTGCCTTAGAGTTTAACTCTATAAAAGTCACTCTCTTAATCCTTCTCTTGTGTCTACAGGAAATGAATATACAAAGGGAAAATTCTTGAAGGATGGAATAGGATAATGTGAATTGAGAAGCTCGTCAAGGTAATCAAGCTCCTCAAGCTAACCAAACTCCTATTGATCCTTCGGCTATGTCAATTGAGGAGGTTAGGTCGGCTTTGCAAATGTTGGCCCAAGCTTTGGCGGCTCAAGCCAATTGGGATGTTGTGACACATGTGAATCCTAATATGAATTCCACGGCTTCTAGATTGAGGGATTTTGTAAGAATGAACCCTCTCAAATTTCTTGGTTGCAAAGTGGGAGAGGATCCTCAAGAATTTGTGGAGGAGATTTATAAAATACTTGATTCCATGAGGATGACTTCGGTAGAGAAAGGGGAGTTAATGGCTTACCAATTGAAGAGTGTGGCTCAAGTTTGGTATACTAAATGGAAGACAATAGGCCGATAGGAGCGGGTCTCATAGAGTGGGAAGTGTTTAAATCAGCATTCCTTGATAGATTCTTTTCCCGAGAGTTTAGGGAAGCTAAGGTGCAAGAATTCAGTAATATTAGGCAAGGTAACATGAGCATTAAGGAGTATGCCTTGAAATTCACCCAACTATCCAAGTATGCTCTATCTATGGTGGCGGATCCGAGGGACGAGATGAGTAGGTTATTGACGGGTGTGTTCGACTTGGTTCAAGAAGAATGTCATACGACAATGCTCCATTATGACATGGATATCTCAAGGTACATGGTATATGCTCAACAAATTGAGGAGTCAAAACTCAAGAAAAGTAATCGAGAGATGAAAAGAGCTAGAACCGTTGATGGGAATTTAGCCAATGCTAGGGCTGATGGACAAGGTCGATGAAAGTTCAAACAAAGGTTTTCCAATCAAGCCTCCTCTAGTTCTCCAAGGGTCGACAAGGATAGGATTTCCAACCCTAAACCTCAAGGAGGTAATAGTGCTAGTTATTATATTGCTAGGCATAATTGTTAAAAGAGTGGCCACAAGATGAGAGATTGTCCAACACTTTCATCAAGAGCAAAAAAGGGCAAGCAAGCTCCTTCAAGCTATTCAAATTCCAATGCCCAAAATCAAAACTGCTATTATGCTCTTCGATCCCGAGATGACCAAGAGAGCTCCCCGGATGTGGTGACCTGTATGTTAAAAGTCTTTTTTATTGATGTGTATGCCTTGTTAGATCCCGATGCTCCTTTTTCCTTTGTGACACCTTTTGTGGCCATGAAGTTTGAAATACTCCTCGAAGTGTTAGTGGAACATTTTTCGGTCTCTACCCTGGTTGGTGACTCGGTGGTGGCTAGGAAAGTTTATAGAAGTTGTCCTATTTTCTTTTCCCATAAAGTTACCTTGGTGGATTTGGTAGAGTTAGACATGTTAGCCTTTGATGTGATTTTGGGTATGTATTAGTTGCATGCATGTTACGCCTCCATAGATTGTAGGACTCGGGTGGTCAAATTCTAATTTCCAAATGTGCCTATTTTAGAGTGGTAGGGGGGAAATTCTATCCCTAGAGGTCAATTTATTTTCTTGTCTTAAAGTAGGAAAACGATCTCCAAAGGGTGTATTCACCATCTTGATAGGGTGATGGATGTTGAGTTTGAAACCCCTTCTCTAGAGTCGGTTCCGGTGGTGAACGAGTTTCTGGATGTTTTTCCTGATGATTTGACCGGTATTCCTCCCAAGCGAGAAATAGATTTTCGGATTGATCTTTTACCGGATACACAACCTATATCCATTCATCCTTCCGGCCGAGTAGAAAGAGTTGAAAGAGCAATTACAGGATATGCTAGATAAGGGTTTTATTCGACCGAGTATCTCCCCATGGGGTACTCCGGTGTTGTTTATTAAAAAGAAGGATGGTTCTCTTAGAATGTGTATTGATTATCGTCAATTGAACAAAGTGACTATTAAGAATAAATATCCCCTTTCGATAATTGATGACTTGTTTAATCAACTTCAAGGGGCTAGCTATTTCTCCAAAATTGATCTTCGTTCGGGTTATCACCAATTAAGGGTGAGAGGGGTTGATATTCCAAAGATGGCCTTTAGGACCCAGTATGGTCACTATGAATTTGTGGTTATGTTATTTGGGTTGACAAATGCCTCGGTGGCATTTATGGATTTTATGAATAGGGTGTTTAGACAATACCTTGATATGTTTTTAATTGTATTTATAGATGATATTTTGATCTATTCAAGGAGTGAGAATGAACATATAGTCCATTTGAGAATTGTATTGCAAGTTCTTAAGGACCAATAACTTCTTTCAAAGTTCAGCAAATGTGAATTTTGGTTGAGGTCCATAGCTTTCCTTTGTCATATTGTTTCAAGCAAGGGTATTGAGGTAGATCCTTAGAAAATGGATGCGGTCAAGAGTTGGCCTAGATCTCTAACTCCTTTCGACATTAGGAGCTTTTTAGTTTTAGTTGGTTATTATAGGAGGTTTGTTGATTGCTTCTCCGTTGATGGCTATGACTAAAAAATAGCAATGTTTGAGCGGCCGAATGCTTGTGAGAAAAGCTTCCAAGAGTTGAAAGATAGACTTACTTCCACTCTGGTGTTGACCTTACCGGAGGGTACATATGGTTTTGTTGTATATTGTGATACCTCTAGAGTTGGATTGGGATATTTTCTCATGCAAAACGGTAAAGTGCTTGCCTAGGCTTCAAGGTAACTCAAAGTACATGAGAAGAATTATCCGATCCATGATCTTGAATTAGTGGCGGTGGTGTTTGCCTTGAAAATATGGAGACATTACTTGTATTGAGTCCATGTAGATATTTTCACCGATCACAAAAGTCTTCCATATGTGTTTAGTCAAAAGGACTTTAATCTCTGACAAAGAAGGTGGTTAGATCTTTTGAAGGATTATGAAATCAGTATCCTTTACCACCCCTGCAAAGCTAATATTGTAGCAGATGCACTTAGTAGATTGTCCATGGGTAGTATGGCCCATATAAAAGATGAAAAGAAAGAGTTGAATCGTGAAGTGCATAGGTTGGCTCGGTTAGGTGTTCAACTAGTGGATTCCACTAAGGGTGGTGTCATGTTTCATAATGGGTCTGAATTGTCCTTTGTGATGGATGTGAAGGCTAGGTAAAACCTTGATCAATTATTGGTTGAGTTGAAAGAGTCGGTACTCAAGAAGTTTGTTGAGGCTTTCTCCCAAGGGGGAGATGGGGTACTTAGGTACCAAGGTCAATTATGTGTTCTGGATGTTGATGGTTCAAGGGAGAAAATTTTAGAGGAGACTCGTAGTTCTCGGTATTCTATTCATCCAGGAGCCACCAAGATGTATCGTGATCTACAGAAAGTCTATTGGTGGAATGGTATGTAGAGAGATATTGCGGTATTTGTAGCCAAATGTCCTAATTGTCAAAAAGTTAAGATTGAGCACCAAAGGCCGGGAGGCTTGTCACAAAATATTTCTACTCCTACTTGGAAATGGGAATATGTGAATATGGACTTTAATGTGGGTTTGCCTCGCAATCGAAGGCAACATGATTCTATTTGGGTCATTATAGATAGGATGACAAAATCAGCCCACTTTATTACCATCAAGGTTTCTCATTAGGCGGAAGACTATGCCAAGTTGTATATAAACGAGATAGTAAAGTTACATGGGGTTCCTTTATCCATTATTTCGGAACCGGGTACTCAATTTACTTCACACATTTGGAAGTCATTCCAAAAAGGGCTTGGTACTAAAGTGAAGGTTAGAACGACTTTACACCCTCAAACGAATGGTCAATAAGAATGCACCATTCAAACTTTCAAGGACATGTTGAGGGCATGTGTTATAGATTTCAAAGTTAATTGGAATGATCACTTGCTATTTATAGAGTTTACCTAGAATAATAGTCACCACTCAAATATAGGCATGGCTCCTTTTGAAGACTTGTATGGTAGGAGATGTAGGTCTCCGATTGGTTAGTTTGAGGAGGTGATATTGCCCTTATCGGTCCCAAATCGATTTATGAAGATATTGAGAAAGTTCGGATCATTAGAGAGAGGTTGGGAATAGCCCAAAGTCGGCAAAAGTCTTATTTCGATGTGAGAAGAAGAGACCTAGAATTTGAAGTTATTGATTGGGTCTATTTGAAAATCTTACCCATGAAGGGTGTGATGAGGTTTGGCAAGAAAGGGAAACTTAGTCCCTGGTATGTAGGCCTATATCATATTTTGAAGCGTATTGGAAAGGTTGCCTATGAGTTGGATTTTCCAAATGAGTTGGCTATGGTTCATCTGGTATTTCATGTTTATGTGCTTAAGAATTGTATCGGAGATCCGGTATCCATTATTCCCTTAGAAGGGTTGGGAGTTGACGAAAGCCTTTCATATGAAGAAGTTCCGGTATAAATCCTAGACCGACAAGTCAAGAGATTGAGGAACAAAGAAATAGCTTCTGTTAAGGTTTTATGTAGGAATCATCTAGTTGAGAGTGCTACTTGGGAGGCTGAGGCCGTTATGAAGTCCCAATATCCTCACATTTTTCCTTGTACTCCTATTCAAGCTTGAGGTAAGTAGTTCCTCTAGAGTTTCCTTGTTTTGGAGGTTATGTAAGAATTATGTATGTTTCCACGATTTCCTTATGTTATGCATGTTCTTGAGAAATTCATGTTTAGTAAGAAAATGAGTTTTCATGATTTATGTTCCTCATATTGTTGTGCATTTAGTATGAGTTGCCTAATTGACTTCATAAGATGAGTTGATGAACATGCTTTAGTATGCTTTTGAGAGTAACTTCATATTGGCTCCATGATGTTGTGTTGAGAATGATTTTAGTTGCAGAAGGTAGTTCCTCCTATGAATATGTGAAATATTGAGTTTCATGCATAATGGGTTGTTAGATGTAGTTCCTAACCCCTTGTGTTGCATTGATTATGTTTTAGATGGAATTGAAGTTTCCTCCTTTTGAGTTATGCATTATTTTGATGTTTCACGCATGTTGGGCTGCTAGTTTGAGTCTTTAATTCTGAAAAGTGTCTAGATCGTCATTCGAGGACGAATGCCCTCAAGGGGGAGATATTGTAACACTCTTGAAACTAGTAGGAAAAACTAAAGCTTGACGTTAGGGTTAGAGCCTAGAAATGTACCTCCCGGTACCTTAAAATAAGTGTTTTCGTGTTAGAAAGTTAAGGTTTGAACCCCAATGACCAACCATGTTCCTTGAGGAATGAACCAAGAAAGCGCCTGGGCAGTGATCCACAAGTGGCAACCCACGCCCTGTAGGGCCCCCAACGCCTTATCAGTAAGAGGTCGTGAATGGAACCAGCAAGACCTGGTCTCAAACCCTGACCCACGCTTCATCAACATGGGCCGTGGGTTGAACCACGATCCGTCAGTTAGGGGTCATGGGTCAAGCCTGCAAAACAGGCCTTTGAACCTCAGTCCATGGATGGACAGCACAACACGTGAGTCCATCCATGGACCGTGGTCGTGGAGGCGTGGATGAAGCCTGTAACTGCCAAAAGGCTGTTGTACCTAGGGACACTTTGGGGTTTACCTTTTTAATTTAATATTTAGTGGATTCATTTTGTATTAAATTAGACTAACTATATAATATTTTGAGACCCCTAAATTTATTCATATCCCTCATAATTTCCAATTTCCCAAATCAAAACCAACTTCTCCCAAAATCTTTTGTCTAGAACTCTAAGGAAGAAGAAGGAGAAAAATCAATCTAGGGTTTGAAGAAGAATGCTTTTTCACTCAAATTCTTTGGATAATCATAACTAAGGTATGGTAGTCCTTTGTCCATGAATAGTTTTCATCCATAGAGCCCCTCCGAAACCTTATTTTTCAAAAATAGAAATCCCAAAAGTTAGGGTCTGACTTCAATCTCATGGATTCCCTTCAAATTGATTTTTAATGATTGAATTATGTGTCATTATGGATATATTGATGATTTTATATGGTTTTATATTGAATCTCCCAAGAATCCATGAATTCCCCTATTTTCACAATTTGGATCTCAAAGTGTGGGTATTGATTGATGCAAGTAGAATATGATAGAATTATGCATCTAGTAATTGAACTACTTACATTATGTTATCATCCATGTCTAATGTATTAATTTTAGATGTGTTGATGGATTGTGATATATGGTCCTTGAAGGGCAAAGTATAAGAATTATGCATGATTATGAGATTTGTGAATATGCTTCATTAACACTTTGAGAGTAAAGTGAATATGATTATGATCTAGTTGTTGTGTTTTTTGGAGTGATCCTCATGTACACACTTATGTATGAATATGACTTGATGTGAAAGGTTTGTCACATATAGTGATTATAAAGTTGGAAGACTAGTCTCACCTATTGAATCTAAGAGCTTTAGTATGAGTTATGTTGGATTGAGTGTCAAGACATTCTTCCATAATTATGAACTTAAGTCAAGACTTAATATGAATTCAATGGGAATTATGCTTAGCACGGAGTGGATATTAACAATAAGATTGAGGCTCCTCTGTTAGTAGAGGGCGGGCTTCTAGAAGAGGTCTCATGGGATGGAAGCTCCTCCGCTAGTTGAGGGCGGTTTTGTAGTAGCAATCTCCTTATCCCACAAACTATGTGCCCTCGTAGGTCTTTAGCTAGTGGATCCACCTAAGGTAAAAGTATAGTTCTACCTTAGGCAAGTAGAACAACCCCTTTTTGGTGTGGGGTAGACACCAGATTCCATGATTAGCTCACATGGTCTATGTCGGTTAAGGCTTATTCCCAATATGATAAGAATATGAAATATGAAATATGGATAATTAAGTAGCTTTACCTAGCATGGGTAGGATTATGGGATCTTATACATGCATTGCACAAGTATGCTTTGAGGGTACTTATGGTATGGTTCTCTTATGATGTGATGATTTATGCAATGAGTATGCTTATGACTTATGCTTTTTAATTATCTTCAAATGATGCTTTAAACTAGTAAATGTCATTCATTCAACTAAAATGTCCCTTTTAGCTTGTTTTCATGATTTTGTGCATGACTATCACACTTAGTGCATTTTTGTACTAACCCATATTTTCCTACATTTTTCCCAAGTGTAGGGCCCGGTTCTTAAGGCGGTTATCATTTGGCTCAAGCTTGGATTCGACTATTCTCCTTGCTTGTGGTGAGTCCTCATGATTCGAGGATGGCAGATTCAGTTTGAGTTCATTTCTAGCATTTTATTTCAGACAATGTTGTATGGGCTATATCCCTTTTCATTGGAACTATTGTAATAGACGGCTAATTTAGACATGTCTAGACTTCCGCTTTCCTTTATAAAGACTTTTTTTGGAATTAAATGCGTTTTTACACTTATTGTTCTAATACTTTATGTTATGGTATGCTAAGTGGCTTATATGGGGCCTTTCGGGATTCTATGTGCCTTGTTACGTCTAGGGGGTACCCTTGGGTCGTGACACTTTGGCAAGTAATTTTTGAAGTTTGGTTTATGATATTTGGGGTTAGATTTTCAATTGAAGATTACGGTATTCAACATTCTAATTGTAAGTTCATGATTTATTTTGTTAACCCTAACATGAATTGTGAATTCTCAAGCATAAGTAGCTAAATCCACAACTAGGGTTGTCAGAACCATGAGAAATTAATAATGTATAACTAATAATTAATTAATTCAGGAATAGTGTTTATGCATGTATTGTTAATCCTTTTGTTTTGAATGCTTTTTAATGGTGGCAAATGTTAGAACTCGCCTCATTCTTACTTGCTGGACCAAGGAGGTAATGAATGAAAAAAGTATTGAACAACCAATATTTAGATGTGTTTAGCCGCTATCTAATAGCTTGAGCCTAATATTGTGAAGGCTAATCCGTGGATTAGGGTAAGGGTTAGTAAAGCATACACCCGTAGACAGACCAAGTTGCGTGGTGAAATTCTCTACTTCGGGGACCAATCACTTAGGGATACCTAACTTATCAACCTTGGATGTTAACACTAAGATATAATTACTATTATTAGGAATATTGCGTTAAGAGCTCATGGGGAACACTTATACCCTAGTTTTCATCTCACATTGATATCTCAAACATCGAATCTTATTTACTTGTTACTTATTGATACAAGTAAAAAAACTTCTATTTTGATTACAAACCCCCCCTTTGTAACACCCTGTATACGAAAGATTAAACTTAGCAACTTTTAGAATTCCAGGTGTCACCCACGAGAGGCCGTCCACCCCTCGTTGTTAGACCCATGCCCCATCGGTGGGCTTCGTAGATGACAACCCTAGGAATTTGCTTAAGGCAATAACCACGCCAAGGACCCATGCCCTGTGGATGGGTCCACGGCCCATGGTTGGGGGTCTTAGGTCCAAGGCCAAGTTCCAGCATCTCTGAACCCAAACCACGCCTAACCAGGATGGACCGTAGGTTCACCCACGGCCCATCGGTGGGGTCTCATGGTTGGGCGCTTTTTGGGCATCTGAGGCGGCTAGTTTAGGGGCCTTGTGGGAAATTCATATTTAAGTTGGAATGAAGTGAGGTCGTTTTGTATAGGCCTAGTACCCCCTATAAAAGTGATTTTAACCCTTTAATTTGATAATTCAAGACATTATTTCCAAAACCCAAAAGAATCCCAAAGTTCTTCCTCTCAAATATTCTGTATCTAGAAAGTGATGAAGAAGAATAAAAAGAAGGTCAAGCTAGGTCAAGTTAAGTCTCCATTGTTTCAAGATTGGTAGGCATTGTAATCAAGGTATGATGGCTATTTCATTTATGGATTCCTTTCATCCATGAATCCCATATGTTTTCCCCAATTTAGAAGAAAAATTCCCAAAGTCAGTTTAGGGTTTCTTTTAATGTCATGGGTTATGATCCAATAGAGTTGATTATGATTGTTTATGATGGAATTTCATGTTTTTAGTATGATTATACATGTATCCATGCTTAACCTATGATTCTAAGATGAATGTGATATAGTTAGGCTTTATGCTATTAAGGGGAAATTGAGGGCCTAGATGTGATCTTCTAGGATTGATGAATTACATTATATAATGATTGAGATTATAGCATGTTGATATGAATTGTTTAAGAGTAAAGCTTGTAGACATGAATTGAATTAGACTAAAGTATATATGATGAAGCATGATTAGTAGTGCTTGAGATTGAGCCTATATGATTATATATCAACAGAATCGCTTGAGAATGAATCATGTGATTAGAATGTCTTGAGACCTACGCATATGTGAAGATTATGAGAAGTATTGCTTTGAGAGTAAGGCTTGTAGTTTTGAATGTTGATTTCAAGGGCTTTGAGAGTAGATTGTTAATGTTATGATAAGTAAGAGATACTTCCCATAATGAATTGCTAAGCATGATTGAATGACTGTGAAAGATTTACTAACATAAATGATTCTAGTTTGAAATGATTGCTCACCTAAAATGAATCTGGACTAAAATTCTTAATGAATAATGAGGCTAGAGGCGACTACCCCAGACATCCATGTTGAAGGATATGTGGTGATTTCCCATAATCCATAAAATTAAACAAGTGGCAATTCCCACGTTCTTATATTAATGAATGGATATGGATGCTAGTACCCATGATCCTTATGAAATGATGTGGAGGCAAGTACCCGTGTCGTATAATGTGGCTGTGGAGGCGAGTACTCATAACATTAAAATAAGTAAGGCAAGAGGCGAATACCCATTAGCCCTTATGAGTGAGGCAAGAGGCAAATACCCATTAGCCTTTATGAGTGAGGCAAGAGGCGAATACCCATTAGCCTTTATGAGTTAGGCGAAGAGGTGAATCCCCATGTATTTTAAAGTAACTAAGAATTATGTAATGATGTTATGAAAATAATATCTTTGTTTAGCATAATGAGGTGCTTCCCTCGATAGCCTTGAATTGGTAAAGTGTAACCATTCATGAGTAATGATTTGTGTTGGACTAGTAGAGATATACTCTTCCACGAATGGTAAGAATGACTAAGGAGGGACAAGTCCCCAATTAAAGTAGCATGTCTATGATGAAAAAAGATTACTTCAAGAAAGTATTGTAAGTATGTCTTAATATGAGATTCATTTGTATGATGTTAGATTAGCTTGGTTTGTTGCTTGAGTTTCCTTCCTTGGCATGTATGACTAGAGGTGGATAACCTATGTAAGGGGCAAGAACAAGATGAGGTTACTTAAGAAGTGCTCCTCTTTTTAGTATGTTGATTTATGTGCATTGAATATGCTTATGACTCATGTTGATGTCTCTTATGATTATGGTATATGTCTTATGTTGACTAATGCCTATGTAATGTTTATGTTGATGATTTATGCTAGCCATCATATTTAGTACATCTTTGTACTAACGCATACTCTTGCCTACATTCTTATCGAATGTAGGGTCTGGAGATATTGACTTTCATCTTCGTGGCTAGGATCCTAGAAAGAGCAAGTAAGTGAAAATTTGGTGAGTCATCATAGAATCGAGGAATTGATCACTTTTCCTTTTATACATTTCTTTTATGTTTAGACTTTTGTGATGGGTGCGTCCCAAGACTATTCATGTTTAAGATTGTTTGAGACAAGTGTAAAGACTTCCGCTTCATTTTATGAGACTTTGATATTACTTGAAAATATTTTAATTTTCCACACCATTTTCTATTACTTTATGTTATGATATGCTAAGTGACCTGTATGGGGTCTCTCGGGGTCTTGTACGCCTTGTTACATCTAGGGGGTACCCCTGGGTGGTCGTGACAAACTTGGTATCAGAGCACAAGGTTTAGAAGGGTTCTTGGATGTCTGAAACCACGTCTATTAGAGTCTTGTTCATAAGTGTGAAGCACGCCACATTTATGAATGAGAGGATATAAGATGTTTAGGAAACTTCACTTCTTTATTCTAAGTCTTGCCATAGAGTTTAAGTCTATTAGGTGTTTCTCCTAATCTGTGCCCGATGGTTTTCAGTATATGGCTACTAGAAGAGCTAACGCTAGAAGGAATGAGGAAGACAACATGGATCATGGAGTTCCTCCACAAGCTCCAATTAACCCTTTGGCTAGGAATGTGACTAATGCAGAATTTAGGTCCACTTTTCAAGTATTAGCTGAAGTTGTGATGGCCTAAGCCAATACAGAGGTAGTACCTCCCATGAACCCAAGTATGGGTACGACAACTTCAACAATGAGAGACTTCATCAGGATGAATCCTCCCGAGTTTTATGGGTCAAACCTTGAGGAAGATCCTTAAGAGTTTATAGATGAGATCTATAAGGTGGTCGATATTATGGGAGTTACTTCGATAGAGAAGGTGGAATTGGCCGCTTACCAACTCAAAGGGGTTTCTCAAGTTTAGTTTAATCAATGAATAGAGACTAGACCAGTGGGAATGGGTCCCATAAAGTGGGAAAGGTTCAAAAGTTCTTTTCTAGATAGGTTCTTCCCTCTAGAGATGAGAGAGGCTTTGGTGCTTGAGTTCATTAACCTTAGACAAGGCAAAATGAGTGTTAAGAAACATGCATTGAGGTTCACCCAATTGTTCAAGTATGACCCATCCTTAGTGGGGGACTCTAGGATGAAAAATGAGTATGTTCGTGTCGGGAGTATCCGACTTGGTTGTGAAAGAATGTCGTACGGCTATACTTGTCCATGACAAGGATATTGCTCGTCCTATGACTCATTCCCAATAAATGGAAGAGGTTGAATTAAAGAGGGGAGATAGAGAGAGAGAAAGAGGTCTAGAAATGATAATGGTGATTCCTCTCATGAAAGGTCTGATGGACATGGTGGTCCTGAGCATCGACAAAGGTTTTCCGGACTAGACTTCTCCAATGCTCCTAAGTAAAATGCGGATAGGGTGTCCAACACTAAGAAATAAGGAATTAGTAGTGGGTCCCTATGGCCTAATTGTGCTAGATTTGGAAAGAGACCTTAGGGTAGGTGTTTGCCAAGTAGTGAGGGTTGCTTTAGTTGTGGTGAAAGTGGCCACAAAATCAGAAATTGTCAAAAAATGAAAGCTAAGGGAAGAGAGGGTAAGCAAGTTGCTCCTAATGGTTCGAATGGGAATGCTCCAAGTCAAAATAGGTTTTATCCTCTCCAAGCTAGAGGTGAACAAGAGTGTCATCCGAATGTTGCTCCCGGTATGGGTTTTATGCTTATTTAGATTGTGGTGTTTCTTGTCTTTTGTGACTTGATAGACTTGCTATGATAGACTTTGATGTTGTCTTTAGTATGAATGGGCTTCATTATTTTAATGTTTTATGGATTGTAGAACCCAACTTATTCATGATGAGTTTTGGGGTATGTTGATAGATTTGATGAATAGGATGTTTAAGTAATGCCTAGAGGTTTTGAGTGAGTAGACTCCTCTAAACGGTAGTTGTATAGTTCATGGTTTAGGATCATCTTGTGTGATGGATGTGGAAGGTTAGTGATGTTTTGATCCAACCTTAGAATTGAATGAAGCGTTGCTTAGATAGCAAGGTTGTTGAGTGTTCCTAATGTTCATGATTTGGGTTTACTTGAATTTGTCACCTTTGAAGGGTGTAATGAGATTGGTAAGTTTAGTGCCCGTTTTGTAGGCCCATATGAGATCTTGAGGTATGTTGGTAAAGTTGCTTGTGAGCTAGAGTTGCTCACTGAGAGGCATCAGTGTATCCGGTTTGTCCATATCTTTATGATAAGGAAGTGTGTTGGAGATCCGACATTCATAGATACCTTAGAAAGGTTGGGAGTAAATGAGAATCTCTCTTATTAAGAGGTACCGGTTAAGATCTTGAACCGGCAAGTTAGAAAGTAGAAGAACAAGAAAGTGTTAAGGAGTGATCTTTTAGTGAGGGTTTTAGTTAAGGGTGCTACTTGGGAGGCCAAGGGCAAATGAGATGTCCCGATATGCTCATCAGCTTGAGATGATGAGTTCCTCAAAGTTTGTTCTTTATGTGAAGTAATATGTGTTTTAGATGTTTCCATGATTTCCTTATGTGGTGCATGTTCATGAAAAACTTGGGTTTTGAAAGAAGATGAGTTTGCATGATTGATTTTCCTCATGTTGTAGTGCATTTAGAATGAGTTGCCTATAGACTTCATGAGATGTGTTGTGAAACATGTCGTAGTGTTGAGTTGAGAGAATTTCCTCCTTGGATGTATATTATAAGTATAGATTGCATATAGGCTCCATGAGATTGTGGTGAGCATGCTTTTAGCTTGGAGATGATAGTTCCTCCTTGAATAGGAGAAATTTGAGAACTTTATTCATTTTAGGTTGTTAGATGTAGTTCCTACCTTCCATGTGATGCATTGAGCATGTTTATCTTAGAGTTAATGATTCCTCTTTGGTCGTGTGCATATAGATTTGTTGCATGCATGATGGGTTGCTAATCTTGAGTCGTCTCCTTTAAGAAGTGCCTAGAATGCTATTCGAGGACGAATGTTCCCAAGGGGGTGATAATGTAACACCCCATATACGAAAGATGGAACTTAGTAACTTTTAGAATTTCAGGTGTCACCCACGAGGGGTCATCCACGCCCCGTAGGTAGGCCTCGTGGATGACCACCCTAGGAATTTTCCTAAGCCAGTAATCACGCCAAGGACCCATGCCCCGTGGATGGGTTCATGACCCATGGTTGGGGGTCGTAGGTTCAACGCCAAGTCCCAGCATCTTTAAGCCCAAATCACACCCAACCAGGACGGACAATAGGTCCACCCACGGCCCGTCGGCAGGGTCTCATGGTTGGGCCCTTTTTGGGCCGTTGAGGTAGCTAGTTTAGGGGCATTGTGGGAAGTTCCTATTTATGTTATAATGAAGTGAGGTCGTTTTGTATAGGCCTAGTACCCCTATATAAGTGAGTTTAACCCTTTAAGCACACCATTCAAGACAATTTTTCCAAAACCCCAAAAGAATCCCAAAGTTCATCCTCTCAAATAATCTCTGCATAGAAGAAGAAGAAGAGGAGGAGGAGGAGGAGGATAAGAAGAAGAAGAAGAAGAAGAAGAAGAATATATGGAGTACTGCTTTGAGAGTAAGGCTTGTAGTTTTGAATGTCGATTTCTGGGGCATTGAGAATAAAGCCAATATGATGAACTATGAATGTTAAGGCTTGAGGAGTAAAGATTATATGATTATTAATTGTTAATATTATGATGAGGAAGAGATACTTCCCATAATGAATTTCTAAGCATGATTGAATGAATATGAAAGGTATACTCACATAAATAAGTCTAGGTTGAAAGGATTGCTCACCTAAAATGAATCTAGAATAAAATGATTAATTGTAACGACGCTCAAAATGAAGTAGGATAAAGTAGAGCCTCATATGGGTTTTATGCATTAATAACTTGTTAAAATAATGAAGAATAGCCTTTTAAGTCAGCTTTAAAGTGTTTGGAAATCAAACGTCAAGGGAAGACCAAGACGTTCGGAAACTATCCTTTTACGTGTTAGTGTGGTCTAGTATGTTGTTAATGTTTTCATGTGTTGTTTGGAGTCTAAAATCAGTGGAGGTGACCGTAGTTTCTTAATAAATGTTTTTAGGGTCAAAACTTTCAAATATGATTCCCCGGGGCCACCTTAAAGGCCCCCGAGGAGGACCCCAACCTTGACCAAGCAAGCTGCCAAGGCAGCTTGAAGTTGTGCTTGGAAGGAGCATGTCAATGTTGAGGACTAGCTCCACCAAGGGACAAAATTTTGGTCCGCGTCGCAGACTCTACAGTCTCGGAATTTAATTTATGAAACTTGGGGGAACACCTCCGCGTCGCGAACTTGATCCCCGACGAAATCTGCGAAAATAAAACTCAAGTTTGACTTGTTTAAAAGGTCCAACTAAGTGAGGGGTAATTTGGGTACTTTGGGGAACTATTATAAATGGTTATTATACCTATTTTAGGGTATTTTAAGTTGGTTAAAACCGCAAAACCTAGAATTAGACCCTATTCTTCAAATTGACCATTCCCTCTCAAAAAGTACTCTCTCAAAAACTCCATTGAAGACCTTGATGAAGCTCAAGCTAGAAGATGGTTTTTCAACTGATTTCTTCTTCAATTTCATGGGTCTTCAATAATTAAGGTATGGTAACTCTTGATTCTGGAATAACTTCTCATTCAAGGAGTTCTATCAATGATTTTCAAAAGAGATTCAAAGACCAAAATTCCCAATTTTCAATCTAATCATGGGTCCTTTGTCAAATGATTTTCTAAATCATTCTATTGATGAATTAATGTGGAATTAAAGTTTTAAAGATAATTTTCAAAGGAATTCATGAAGAACCCATGATCCCCAAATTCGCAAAAATTGGCCTATGATGTGGGTCTTTGTGAATATGATTTATATTGGTGAAATTATGTTTAGATTAGATTGTATTGATGTTTCCTATGATTATCTATACTTATTCATGTTGAATTGTTGGTATGTTGATGAGTTGAGAATTATGGCCTTATGGGCAAAGTTATGGGTTGATCTCTTTGTTAATAGAATTGTACATAGATTATGTTTATGTTATTGAATTACATTGTTGATTCCTATTGCTATCTATGTAAATTGATTATGAATTGTTGAGGATTGATCCATATTGATCATGTCTTGGAGAATTGGTAAGTTGACCTAATTAACTTCTAGTCTATAGTATGGGAATTGATATTGTGTCGTTTGACCCACTTATGGTGGCGGTGTTTACTTCTTGTCTATCTATGCATGTTGAGATCATGGCCTTGAAGGCAATAGATGTGAAGTGAATTGATAATAATGATGCATATGTTTATGAAGTTGTGCTATGAAGATTATGTATGAAATCCTCAATGCTAGCATGATGTTTAAAGTGTATGGATGATGAGGAGTATAATGTGAATGATAATGTTAGGGATAAGGTGTGGTCTACATGATTGATTATTTTAAGTACTATTGTGGAATGACCCCTACCTATATGACCTCTATATGAATGTATGATCATATACATGTTAGGAGTACCTATTCAATGTTGAATGTGTCCTTGTCTCCTATGATGAAGTGTGGGTGTGTGGTCTAGAATCCCTAAGGGCTTTATATGTGAATTGCTCATGATTTGGGGACATTGTGAATGTGTTGTGATCCCTTGAAGGGAATTGCACTCAATATCAATGTTGTTGCTATTATGTCACTATGAGGACCAATATGTACACACACACACTACATGCATAGCTATGAATATGATGTGTTATGGTGTCTATTGAAAGTTAACTCTTATATGCACTCTTACATCTTATTTTGCATGCAAAGTGTATGATTAGCAAGGTATGAATATGTGTTGCGTAAAGGTGTTTATGTGAAAGACTTTCTCACATATGTACACACACACACATGAATGAATGAATAAGGTTTATGATAATCTAGTGAAAGTGAGTCTCATGAAAGGTTTCCTCAATTGTACTCTAAACTAGACTATGTTATGAATATGGTATGACTACGTGAAAGGACATTCTCACATAATGTAGGTTCTATGATGAAAGGTCATTCTCATCTTAGAAAACTTTGAGCTATATGATATGAGGGATTAAGTCCCTAA
>JAJOOR010008945.1:0-47203 GCA_036250505.1 Solanum acaule
CATATGATTATGGGTAACTAAACTCCACAACTAGGGTTATGGGAACCATGAGCGATTAACAAAGTATGAATAGTAAATAAGCAATTCTTGAATAGTGTTTTGCATGCATTGATAATTCTTTCGTTTAAAAGTCTTTTTAACGGTGCGCAACGTTAGAACTCGCCTTATTGCTACTTGCCGGACCAAGGAGGTAATCAACAAGAAAAGAATTATCAACATAGATTTAGTGTGATACTATCTAATAGTCTAGTGTCGATTGGTGCGAAGTAATAACTAAGCCAAACATCGATGTGATGTCTAATATGAGGTACAGGTAAGGGTTAGTAAATTATACACACGTAGCCGGACCAAGGTGTGGGTTGAAATTTTCTAGATGTTGGACTAAGGATATAGAGATACCTAGCTTATCACTTTGCATGTAATACACTAGGAAAGGATTACTATTACTAGGATTACCGCGTTATGAACTTGTAGGGACCACGTATACCCTAATTAATTCTCTCATCTTGATAACAACCAAAATTGAATTTTGTTTACTGATTAATTACTGAATTCTTACAATTTGTTTTACAAATCCCCTCCCCCCTTTAATTACCTGTCTCTGGAAGTAATTTGACTAAACGAATATAATTGTAAGTTAAGTTTAAGTCTAAACCATTTTCCACGTGGGATAGACCCCAACCTACAAGTTGGGTTCTTTACTTGATAATGATCGTCTATGCTTCTTTAGGGAGCTGTAATTTGAGCGTATCATCCCCCGAAAAGTAACCCCCTCTCCGCGTCGCGGAGAGGATACGGAGTCCATTGTCCCAAAATTTCTTTTTGCGATCAAATATTTAATTCCATCTTCGCGTCGCGCCAGTGTCCTTTAATTTGGGTCTTTTCCCATTCTTGTGATCAACTATCTTAGCCATCCTAAAACATTGAGAGGTCCTACATTCCGAAGTATAACCCTTGAATCCATAATTCAAATTCAAGGTAGAGTTAAGGGTTAAGTTTTGAGAATTCATTCGAACATTCTAAGAAAGTCTCTTTGAGCCCTTTTGAGGAGTCTTCTACAACTTCTAGTAATTTATTTCAAGGGTCAAGTAAGTGAGTAAGAGGTTGAGGAAAATGTGTTCATGAGTCTACTTTGTCATCACAAGATCTTTCCTATACTGAACCATAACTCTTGAATTCATAATTCACATTCAAGAGAGAGTTAAGAGTAGAGTTCAAGAAAGTCCTTGAGTTCGATTGTTAATCCTTTGAGATCAGCCATCTATTTGAGTTAAGTTTTGAGTAAGTAAGTATGAGAATGAGAATAGTCATATACATGAGTTCCTTATTAATATTTTGACCCTTGAATTGAGTTGAATATTTCGTGCCCATAATTCCGCATGAACCCTATAAGTCGAAAAGTCTTGAGATGAGAAGTATCTTTGAGTCCTTGAGTTGAGTAGCTCATGCTCATAATTCTGCATGAACTCTCTGAGTTGAGCATTCTTGAAATGAGTAGTATCATTGAAGTTATTGAGTTCCAAATATTGAGTTCTATCTATGGTTATTGAAAACCTTGCATTGAGTCGTTCACATCCATAAATCGGCATGAACCATATTTTAAGAAGTCTTTTACAAATGTTTTAACGTTGTTTTAAGACTTAATATTTGAAGTTGAGTAAAGAGTAAGAGTATAGTTCATTTTCTTTAAAATGATATATGGGAACTAAGTATTCCCAAGAGTAAATGGTTTCACATTTAAGATAAGAGGAAATTGAGATTTTCAAAAAAAGAGTTTTGAGAAAGAAAGGGAACATCGATTCCAAGAGAGCTTTTAAGCTATGTTTTTGAATAATTATCTCAAATCACAGAAGAAATATGTTTTTAAACATAAAGAGCTAGTATCATATTTTGGGAGTAGTATTGAGCACCGATATGGGGACGCGAGTTCATAATAACTCATGTCTCCATAAATCATATATCCATCATGGGTAGAAAAGGGTCATACTTTTTAGATGAACCCTTAGTGCTTTTTAGCATAGACTAGTGGATCCACTTAGTAGTTCAGGTCCTATATCACGGCAAGGTATATGATGGCCCGAGCAGCGTGGGACTAATAATGTTGTATCATTATTATATCTCTTAAGTGATGGTTATTAGTTAGAGAAATTCCCACAACAGTAATTTCATGGTTTCTCAAGGGGTTCTGCTTAGTATGAATGGGGGTATGCGACTTCATTCATACATTGCACAAGTAGACTTTGAGAGGGAGCATGGTATATCTTTCATGGTATTACTTTATTATATAAGTAAAGTTGAGTTTGTTATTTCATTTTCTTTAACGAACTAAGTTGTTTTTACTGTTTTAAAAGCTTTCATTACATTGCATGTGTATTGTTGCTTTATATTGAGTTGAGTATCCAGAGTCGAGTATCATATCTTTGAGTTGAGTATCTTATCCTTGAGTTGAGTATCTTATCCTTGAGTTGAGTATCTAATCCTTGAGTTGAGTATCTTATTCTTGAGTTGAGTTGAGTGAGTTTGAAAAGAGGTAAGTATGTTTCCTTTTTTATCAAGTTTCAAGCTTATGTTTATGTTTTAGAATTCCCCTTACATGCTCGTACATTCCACGTACTGATCCATTTGGCCTACATCTTTTCATGATGCAAACACTGGTGTTCAGGATCATCAATAGGAAATTCGTTGATACATCCAGGAGTTCAAGTTAGCTATGGTGAGCCTCCTTGTTTCCGGAGGATTTCATTTACTTTCAGTTTAGTCAGGATGTCGTGGGTCTTGTCCCGACTTCCATCTTTATCAGTTAGAGGCTTCATAGATAGTCAGTATAGTTAAGAAGTCTATATTATTTATCATTTATTTTATTAAATGTTTTAAAGACTTAAGTTGCCTATTTTATGGCGAGTTGAATATATTATTTTTATTCTAAGTTGTTCATTTGAGTTAAGTTAGTTTTCCGCTTGTAGTCAGCCAGGATGAGGGTTCACTTGGGGACCAGCAATGGTTCTTGAGTGTCAGCCACGCCCAGGATATAGACTCGGGTCGTGACAGAGCTCCTCCACAAACCTGATCCTTCTAACATTTTGTCCCCCTTTGTCTCTTTGTCCACGTCATAAGCTTTCGAACTTTCCTTAGCCTGTAGCATTTTTTTTTGCTTTCCCTTTATTGAGAACGCCTTCTCAGGTAACAAACTTTCCCAGGTCTCTTTGTTCTTTCCCTCAAGTGCCACATGTATTCAATCGATTTTCACCCTATACAATAGGAAAACTAATGGAATGACATGATCAATTACTTGGAAGAATTTATACCCAATGTCTCCGATTCTTCTCAAACTTTGTCCACAATCTCTTTATGCTTAATTGGATCTATCACTGGAAAAATGAACTTTGTTTCACAACTGCTTACAAATTCCTCTGTTTTAGTTGGTGGAACGAATATTCATGGCACTTCAGTGTTTCCTGCATCAACATTTCCTTTTGAAACCAGCCTCAAGGCTTTTAAATCGTTTGTTACATATATAAAATGGGACTTTTTGTCATTACATAACAAAGGATTTAACAACACGATACAACAAAACTTAAGTTGTTTTTACAAACAAACGTTATATTTAAAATAACAAGACGATACAATAGGTAATAACAAGCATCCAAAGAAAACTTCTCAGTTCTCATTATAAATTCAGCAATTACATTAAGATTAGATCTTGTAACGCAACAATGCAGAAGTTCCATCTAGACCTTTCGTATAGAAGTACTCACGATAGTCTTTCCCTATGGTTGCATCATATTTTGGAGGGTTATCTTCTAACAACAATTCAGAAATCAGTCCATAAAGCTTGGAAGATGATATTGAATCTGTGCCGAAGAAGCATGGTATTGATACTCTTGGTCCTACATATATGTGCTTATCATTTGATATGATCTGAAAAAAGCAACCAAAATAAGCAAATGGTATATTCACTCTTATCAATCGTACATGGATTAGAAAATAAAAAGAAAACTAGCTTGCAGAAAATCTCCAATGTTGACCATAAGAGTAACACGCGTAGGAGGAACATCAACCCATTGATTCTGGCAAAGCACTTTAAGTTCTCCGATGTGATCTTGTAGAAGCACTATGAGAAAATCATTGTCAGAATGTTTGTTGGTGCCTATGGTGAGTTCTGGCTGAGGGCATGCTGGATAGTATAGGGCTAAAACACCAAGCCCCTCCGCACAATAATCCAAGCAAGGAATAGCGCAATTGCATCATATGCTTAGAGGATACTCAATTTTTAGTATTTCTCTGCAACAATTTTATAAAATTAATGAAACAGCACATCGCAATTGTTATCACCACATAATACATAATCAATTATTGGTTGGCTTTCTAATTCATATTAAGAACATATACCTACATGATCTTGGAAATTCTTTTGGATTGGGAGGATTATGAGACATTTTAAATAAAATGTAATCTCTCCAATTAGCAGCTGGAACAGAAGGGCTATACATATAAAAATTACTAGCATGAACTACCTTTTTCGTGATATCTCGGGTGAAATATTGTTTCTTAATCTCGAGACTACCGTCTTATGGTTTTGTAGAATTCCTAATGGGAAGTAAGGGATAATATAAATACTTATTACTATTTATGCACAACCCTATAGTTAATATAAATTCCTAATGTCCACAGAAAAAAAAGTTATAAACAAGGAGATCTTCATGATAAGCTTAGGTCCCTTTCACTGGTCACTGTCTCAACCCACTAAAGAGTTTCAACCCCACCTATATTCCAAAAATAGAAGGCTTATGGATGGTAGACAAGCAGAAAAGGGAGAGACTTAGACTTGGTGACCTGGCACACTCTCACGCTTAAATGAGTAATTATCTTTTATTTCTTCCGATTCCGGACCCATCCCTAACACCTGATCCAAAACCTAGTTTCTGAACTACGATTTGACCTCGATTCCCAACCTCGACAATTGATTTGGGTCCCGACCTCAACTCTGACACTCATCTGAGATCACCGCCTCGACACCCAACCTAGAATTTGACCTCGAATGCTTACCAATGATGTCCCTCAAAGCCAGATATATATGGATGGGTTCTTCCCTGCAACAGTGAATAAAAAAGAACTATAAGAGAAAACAACATTTTCCAGTGAGATAAAAATATCAATATACAGATACAGACATGTGACATACCAACGTGTCCTCCGAACAATATCACTATATCTTTATCAGAGAATCCTATGTTGTAAAATACATCCCTCAACTGTGGAGGACCTAAAGGGCATTAGTGAACAAAGTAAGTGATATGCAATATCCAAAGAATATGTTTCAAATTCAGTACACTAATTAAGTTGTAGAGCACTCTCGGAAATTAGCACTTTCTAAACATTCTTATAGTTGTGAAGGACACTACAAATATTATAAATAATTTAAAATATTAGTTTAATATAAATAGAGTAAAGATGAAACATCATCAAAACATAAAGTAAAAGAAAATTGAAGCAAATCATGAATTTATAATCCAATAGGTGATGTATAGCCAATATTCAGATTCAGTTTTTATTCCCACTGATTTTTTCTTGGATGCTGCAGCCAAAAGTTTTGGATGGATGAAGAAGTTTTGTATGCTATCACTACAATCAATTTCACGTATGGCTAATGAATATTTAGTCAAAGAATTAACAAATTTTATATAAAATCTTATTTAAAGCCAATTTTGGCCCTGTAGAGTGAAGGTTGAAGATCATTTATAATTGGTTGCCATCATTTGAGTCTAGTTGATGGCCTAAGAGGCAACATTATCAAAATAATTATAACTCTCACTCACACACACACATATAAGGAGTAAAAGAACAATTCCAGCGAAGATTAAAGATTATTTAAGATTAGAGTTTGATCAAATACTTGTCCGAACATCATGTCTGGTTCTCTTCTAATGTATTCTTTGTGTGGGTGATAGACCGACCATCCGTGAACACTAACATAAACTTAAGTGGATCCACTAAGCTCTGCCAGAAAGCACTTAGGATTTATCTAAAAATTATGATCATGTACCCATGTTGACATACATGGTTTATGAGGAATTTGAGTTGTCTGGACTCATTCCCATATCGGTGCTCAATACTACTCCTAATAATATATACTAATGCAAAATATTTAAAAACATACTCTTCCTCTGGTTTGAGATAATTGCTCAAACTATCCGCTTAAAAGAAGTAACTTCTCTGAAATATCTTTGAACTCATAAACTCTTTTTATAAATCAAAGTTTCTCTTTTTCTCAATGTAAAAACTGATACCTTTTAGGAATACTTAGTTCCCTAATACTCTTACTCAATTCATATTTGAAAACTCTTTTTCAAAAATATATCAAAATCATATCGTGATATGATCATTGATGACTCAAAAAGTCATATTGCATAAATATTGATGGAATATTTAGATACCATACTGTTTAAACATTGATGACATACTCGACTGTCATACTAATCATGTTTTTAAAAACTCTTTCTCAAAACTCATTTTTACTTCCTCAAAACTCAATTTAAAATAAAAATGTTTGCAGTAAAAGATTCTCAGAAATTATAATTCAAAATAGAGTTCATGCTGAAATATAGACATGGACAAATCAAACTCAAGAACCCCAATAACAATTTAGAAAACTCAATACTAAGAACTCAAAACTCAATGATACTACTCATCTCAAGAATACTCAATTAATAGGGTTCATGCTGAAATATAGACAAGAAAATGCTTCCAAAATCTCCCTCCCAAGCTTCCAAAATGGAGAAGAAAGTGAAATGGAAGAAAGGGGGCTGATTTTAGCCATTAATTGAATATTTGACCATGAGTTAACTATGTTGACCAAGGTCAACATCAGCAAAATTAGCATCCTAACTTATTAAAGTCTCTTAAAAGACCCTCGAGATTCATTCGAGACTAGATAAAAATAAACCAAATATGCTACCCTATTAAACTCGACATTCGAACTCAATGGAATCGTCGGATTTGTGAAAAAAAGATTGTTTTGACAGAAATATCCTCTTAGACCTCTCTTTAGGCCATAAGCTCAACTTCTCGCCTAAACACCCCACTCTCAACCTAAGGGCTCGAAAACCTTACCAACCACTCTACTTGCTCAAACATCACGTTCCGGATACGATGGAAGTAGCAGAATTCCCATCCAATGCTCAAAACTCAAAATTTTCACCAAACTCAACCTATCAAGAATTCTCAACTCAAAAAGAGTCAAATTATTAAAAACACACTTGATCCCATTGGGGACTACACCAACCGTCCTCGAAACACAAACTAAGCATGAAAATGCTTCAAGGAAAGGAATAATGGTCATTTCACAATTAAAAACAAAATTACAAACAATGAGACATTACAAGTCGATCTCCTATCAATTTTGGATCCATTAAAGTCTGCATCTACAGATAATCCAACACGGGTATGATTGTGATTGTTATACAATTATCCATCATCTTTCGTAAGATGCACGTTGGGAACCATTGGAGTACTGCAAGGTTTGGCTGCCAACTTTCAGATGTCTACAAGTAGGTCAAGAATAGAGATAGAAAAAGTTCCCTTCTTTCTTCTATTAACTTCTACTGCCAAAAATTATATTAACTGACCTAAGTCTTCCTTATGAATTTAGCATTTAGGAAAGATATTGTATAATCATGTAACATCAAAGATTTGGAAAAGAAGGAAAATATTTTTTTGGATTGCAGGTTGTGTCTACGATTCCCATCTAAGGACTGTAGAAGCTTTTATGGGTCGTAGATGGAAACTGTACGAAGGGGGAAATAAATTTTTGAAATCAAGTCTCATACCCTTTTTACGGTTCACCAGGGTGGTCCGTCATTCCTTGTACTAGTCGTAGATAGGTCTCACAGGTGAGTTCCAGACTTCGTTAAATTTTAAGGGTCAAAGTGGGGTTTTCTACGATTGGTTTCTATGGACCGTAGGAAGACCTACAAAACGTAGAAATGTTCCGTTAAAAAAATAGTGAAATTATGGTCCCACTACTTGGTCTATGATTGACTTGTATGGACCGTAGAAATAACTACAGTCCGTACGTATGTCTGAATCGTAGGCCGATGTCCGACAGTTATTTAAAGGATCTTTTCTCTAATTGTTTTAAATCAAAACTATGTCGTTTTTCCTTCTACCTTAAGCCCTATAGAAATGTTTTAACCCCAAATCACCCACTTTCAACTCGATCTCTTAAGTTCCTTAAAACTCACCAAAGTCATCCTCTCAAATTCTCATAAGTCTAAGGAAGAAGAAGAGCTAGGATTCCATCCAAGTTTTCAATCCTCCATTATTCTTGGACTTTTGGCATTAAGGTATGCAAGTATTCAACCATGGAGTACTTTCCTCCATGGGGTCCTCAAAGGTTTTCAAATTCTCCTTTTAATTTCATTGATTCAAGTTAGTGTTTCAATTCAATCTCATGGGTTTTATTCAATTGTGAATGATTATTGTTAATTAAGTTTTCTAATGGATGATTCAATGTGAATACATGATATGTAGTTGAAATTATGTTGACCCATGCCTAAATTATGATTTTTCAACTATGAAGCTATGATGAACTCATAAACCTGTGAATTATGAAATTTATGAAGATATACATGTCTTTCTAAAGTTATTATAAATGAATTTTAGGATATTTTGAAAGGAAAGTATCAATGCTATTGTGAGAGGTTTTTTCACATGCTATTATGATCTTGATTGTGAAAGATATTTCTCACATATGGATTCACTTTGATGAAATTAAATATTTTCTCATCTATGTTGAATTATTTTTAAGGAGTTATTCTATGTTTTTGTTTTGAAATATGTGGATTGATATTGATCATTGCCATTTCTATGTTAAATTGATATTTGACTTCTTATCTATTCCATTAGGATTTAGACTTAGCACCGAGAGGGCTTTGAGGTGGAGGCTCAAATAAGGTATTCTCTAGTAGCAATATCTAGTCCCAAACTACGTGCTCCTGTAGGATTGTCTTGAATGATCTAAATAGAGGATCAATTTTAGCAAAACATGATATGTACGGATTCTACCATGGAAATTAGTTTCCCCTTCTTTTGGTGTGAGCTATATACCGGATTTCATGATATAGCTCTCATGGTATTGTTGTCGGTTAAAGGTAAAATTCCACAAAATTGACTATGTTTTCTTCAAAAAAATTTGTATGTCCTTTATTCTAAATACATTGACTATATCCTATAATTTCCATGTTTTATTTCTTTATGTTAAAATGTCTAATTATTGATCATGTCTACATATTTTAAACTATATATACTATCATGTTTGTGTTGATACATATTTCCCCATACTTAGTACATTCCATGTACTAATGAATACTTGTGCCTACATTATCTCATGAACGAGGGTATGATATTCCTACTCTGCACACTCATGGCTAGACATCCCATGGGTGCTTAAGTTGATTGGTCAGTCCTCATGATCCAAGGACTGAGACAATATATATCTTTTATGTCTTTTTGTTTCAAACTCTATAAATGATGTATGAGTTACATCCTAATCTCTTTCCTCATGATGTATTAGATGACTTAGAGACTTATGTTAGACTTCTATTTTGTTAAACTTTTGATATATGATGTATTCTAGGTGGCTTCTGTAGGACCTCTCGGGGTCTTATACTCCATGTTACACCTAGGGTGCACCCTTGGGTGGTGAAAAACTTGGTTTTCAGATAACAAGGCTTAGAAAGGTCCTAGGATGTCTCGTAAGCCACGTCGAGTAAAGTCTTGTTCATAAATATGAAACGCGCCACATTTATGAATAGGAGGCTATAAGATGTTTAGGAAATTTCACTTTTTTCATCATTCTAAATTCTTGTAGTTGAGTTAACACTAAATGTCTTACTCCTTATCCTTATCTTATCCTTTTCAAGATATAGCCCCTCAAGAGCTTACTTTAGAAGGAATATGAATGAGAATGTGGAACGAGAATTTCCTCAAGAAGCTCCTCAAGTTACAGCCAACCCTTTAGTCAAAAAAGTGACTAATGCAAAGTTTCAAGCTACTTTTCAAGTGTTGGCTCAAATCGCGATTGCTCAAGACAATAGGGAGGTTGTGGTCCCTGTGAACCCAAATGTGGGTATGGTTGCATCTAGAGTAAGGAACTTCACTTGGATGAATCTCACGTCCAAGGTCGAGGAAGCTCAAGAGTTCATTGATGAGGTATAAAAGGTGTTGATGATCATGGGAATGATAGTGGTGGAAAAGGCAGAATTTGCCTCTTATCAACTTAAGGGTGTTTCTCAAATTGTGTTCAACCGATGGAAGGAAGAGAGGAAAGTTGATGTGGGTCCTCTTGATTAGGAAAAGCTTAATGTTGCTTTCCTTGATAGGTTATTTCCCCTTGAGATGAGAGAGGCAAAGGTATTTGAGTTCATCAACCTTCGTCAAGGAAATATGAGTGTGAAAGAGTATGCCTTGAAGTTCATGCAATTTTTTAGATATGCTCCTACAATGGTTGCCGATCCTAGGGAAAGGATGAGCAAGTTTTTTTTGAGAGTATCTGAGATGGTGGTTAAATAATGTCATATCGCCATGATCAACAATGAATTGGACATTTCTCATCTAATGGTTCATGCTCAATAAATTGAAGAGGATAAGCTTAAAGAAAGGTCTAGGGAGGTAAAGATGGCAAAGACTGGTGATGGTGACTTTTCACATTCAAGGTTTGACTGACATGATCATTCTATGTTCCGACAAAGGTTTTCCAGTCAAGGTTCCTCCAATGTTCCAGCTCCAAAGTTTAACAAAGAAAATATGTCTAACCCTAAGACTAAAGAAGGAAATAGTGGTGGAAATGGATTTTCGTTTCCCAAATGCCAAAACTGTGGTAAGAGTTATCTGAGAAAATGTTTGATTGCTACAGATAATTTCTTTGGTTGTGGTAAAAGTGGTCACTGCTTAAGGTATTGTCCATCAATAAATGACAAAGGAAAGGATGGTAGGCAAGATCCACGTAGTTTTTTGGGTTCAAGTTTTCAAAGCATACACTTCAGACTCGTCATGATCAAGAGGGTTCTCCTGATGTTGTTATCGATATGTTGAAAGTCTTTCATCTTGATCTTTATTCCTTCCTTGATCTTGGTGCTACCTCATCTTTTATGGCGCCCTATGTGGCTATGAGATTTGATATTCTTCTAGATGTGTTGTTAGACCCTTTTTTGTCTCTATTTTTATTGGTGAATCTAATGTGGCTAAGAGAGTCTATTGAAATTGTGTCGTCTTCTTATCCCATAGAGTCACTCATGTTGATATAGTAGAGTTTGATGTGTTAGACTTTGATGTTATTATTGGTATAGATTGACTCCATTCCTGTTAAGTTTTTATTGATTGTAGAACCCAAGTGGTTAAGTTACATTTTCCAAATAAGTCCATCCTAGAGTGGAAGGGGGGAATTTCTATGCCTAAGGGTCAATTTTTTTCTTGTCTTAAAGCTAGAAAAATGATCTCTAAGGGTTTCATATATATTCTTGTTCAGGTTAGGGATACAGATTCTGAAACCCCTACTCTTGAGTTAGTCCCTATTATAAATGAATTTTCGAAAGTGTTTACGGATGATCTACCCGGTGTTCCTCCCGAAAGGGAAATAGACTTCAGTCAGATATACAACCTATCTTTATTCCTCCTTACGGCATGGCCTCGATAGAACTTAAGGAATTGAAAGAGCAATTGAAAGATTTGTTAGATAAGGGTTTCATCCCACTGAGTATCTCTCCATGGGGTGCTCTAATCTTGTTTTCTCGTAAGAATGATGGTTTCCTTCGTATGTGTATCGACTACCGACAACTGAACAAAGTCACCATTAGGAACAAGTACCCTCTTCCGAGAATTGATAATTTATCCGATCAACTCCAAGGAGCAAGCTACTTTTCTAAGATCAACCTCTGGTTGGGTTATCACCAATTGAAGGTGAAGGAGGATGACATCTTGATGATGGTGTTTTGGACTTGGTATGGTCATTATGAGTTCTTAGTAATGTCGATTGGGTTGAATAACACTCCAGCCCCATTTATGGAATTAAGGAATAGGTTATTTAAACAATACCTTGATATGTTCGTGATCTTATTTATTGATGACATTTTGATTTACTCAAGGAGTGAGGATGAGCATGTCGATTATTTGAGGATTGTGTTGAAAGTCCTTAAGGAACAACAACTCATTGCAAAGATTAGTAAATGAAACCTTGCTTAAGTTTTGTGGCTTTTCTTTGTCACATTGTCTCCATCAAGGATATTGAGGTAGATCCTAAGAAAAAGAATGTGGTTAAGAGTTGGCCTAGACCTCTATCCCCTTCGGATATTCAAAGTTTCTTGGATTTGGCGGGTTACTTTAGAAGGTTTGTGGAAGGGTTTTCTTCGATTGCCTCTCCATTGATGGTATTAACCTAAAATAAAGTCAAGTTCTTATGATCGGAAGCTTGTGAGAAGAGTTTTCATGAATTGAAAAATAGACTTACCTCCGCTCCGATGTTGACTTTACCAGAAGGTTCCGATGGGTTTATTGTTTATTCTAATGCTTCAAGAATTGGATTAGGATATGTTCTTATGCAAAATGGGAAATGCATTGCTTATGCTTCAAGGAAACTAGAGATTCATGAAAAGAACTACCCTACCAATGATTTGGAGCTAGTGGCGATTGTTTTTGCCTTAAAGCTTTGGAGGCATTATTTGTATGGTGTTCATGTTGATGTCTTTACCAACCACAAGAGATTGCAATATGTGTTCAAGCAAAAGGATCTAATTCTTTTCCAACGTAGATGTCTAGAACTCTTGAAGGATTACGACATGAGTGTTCTCTATCACCTTGGTAAGCTGAATGTGGTAGCAGATGCTCTTAGTCGACTATCAATGGGTAGTGTTGCTCATTTTGAGGAAAATAATAAAGATTTGGTTTGTGATGTTCATATATTACTGATTGGGTGTTCGGTTGGTTGATTCTAATTAGGGTGGTTTTATTGTGCATAATGGTTCAGAATAGACATTTGTGTCAGATGTGAAAGCTAAGCAAGGTCTTGAACCAATTTTGGTTGAAAAGAGGAAGGGCTACTTAAAACATTCGTTGAGGCTTTCTCCCAAGGGGGAGAAGGTAACTTACATATCAAGGTTGTTTGTGTTTTTCCAAAGTTGATGACTTAAGGGAGAGAATCTTATCGAAATCACATAGTTCTTGATATTCCATTCACCGAGGAGCCACCAAGATGTACCATGACTTGCAGGAGGTTTATTGGTGGAATGGGATGAAGAAGGATATTGCGGAATTTGTGTCTAAGTGTCCTAATTGTTAACAAGTGAAGGTTGAGAATCAAAAGCCAAGAGGTTTGTCCTAAGATATTAGTATTCCTACTTTGAAGTGGGCGGTTTTGAATATTGATTTTATTGTTGGTTTACCCCGCACTCGCGATAACATGACTTGATTTGGGTAATTGTAGATCATATGTCAAAGTAAATTCATTTCATCCCGTCAAATTTTCTTATTTGGAAGAAGACGATGCTAAGTTGTACCTAAGGAAGATTGTTAGGTTTCATGGGGTGCCCCTACCAATTATCTCTTATCGAGGTTGATGAGTCCACAAATTGGACTCATTTAGGACTTTATTTTAATAGAAATAGTGTCCTTAAATACTTGTTTTATCTCAATACCTAATTAAAATGCTTAAGTTTCAGGTATTTGAAGTTTTAGCAGAAGCATGGACACTTAGGCACAAAACGGAGCAAAAAGGGCTGAAAAGAACAAGAGATGAAAGCATGTGGATCGCCGAGTCCAACTTGGCAAGTAGCTTAAAGGACATGCACCGCCCTTCGTTCCAGTACGCGAAGCCCAGAAGGAAGTGGACCAAAAGGCGATGAAAGTAACAGTCGGCGAGTCGCCGATTAGTTCCGCAAAGTAGTACTGTACCGCCCAATGATCTAGAATGCGAGGATGTTGAAGGCAAGACACTGAAGGCGATGAGCTGACCAAAGGGCGGATCGCCGAGTTCATCGGCGATCCCGACTAACATCGCCGAACAATCCTCCGCAGCATAATCTGTGAAAACTATAAATACTAGTTAGAGTTGTAATCTTTTGGTGTGGAACATTTTAGAGTGAAATTATTATTATTCTATAGTACTTTTTATATTTTTCTCTCAAGTTTGGAGACGGTTTTTGGGAGACTTGAAGAAAGGGTTTCATCTTCCCCAAGTTGGAAGTGGGTCTTCTCTAATCTTCTTCCTTTGCTTAATTCAAGGTTTAATTTCTTATACCTAGTTGATTTCATTATCATGTTAAGTATAATTTCTTATTTCTTGATGTGTGGCTAAAAACCCCCATTCTTAGGGTGTGATTTAGCAAATATGTGTTGATATTATTGTTGGGTCTTGATTGCTAATAGGTTATATGTATTTTAATGGTGATTTTACCTAGTGGTTGTGGTTTAATCTAATGGGTTTGTAGTTGCAAATACAAAATCACCCATGTGTTTTCGGCTAGCCCGAGAGGGAGGTCGCGAAACCAAGACCACTAGACTGATGGCCTAAGGAGTGGGTCGACATGAGGTTCAACCCGAGAGGGTGAGCCCTAGTCCTATATCCTAACACTCAGCTCGAGAGAGTGAGTGTGGTAAGGCGTAGGGTGGTCTTCATGCGGCAAATGGGTGTCCGAGAGGAACGCATATGAAACGGGGTAGGTTACCCAAGAGGGAACTTATTTCCATTTAAAGCTTAGCCTAGTCACTATTATCTTGGAAATTTCCTATCGAAAGCATCTACCCAACATTTTGGTATCAATATGTATTGCGGTCACGCCCCAAGAACTTCTCCCCATACTTGATTCCCCTTTGTTTTCGTTGTTTTTTTTTAACTTATTACAAAATCCCCTTTGATATTTGACACTTTCATGTCACCTCTTAGATTTACAATGCCTTTAATCGTAAAAGTCTTTAACTACGACTTATTTGAATAAAACTTTAATTGGCTATTGATTCTCAAAACCACTCCCTTGGGACACGACCCCAACCCTTGGTTGGGTTACTATAATATCAACATTCGTAGACTCTCACACCGTAAGATAGTGTCGTTGGTCGTGATAAGCATCAAAATGGCGTTGTTGCCGGGGAGTGGTGTTATTTGAGAATTTATAGTTTAATAAAGTTTTGTTCTTATTAGTATAATTTACTTACTTGATTTTTAGTTTTGTTTTGCGTGTAAGTTGAGACAGGACAATGAGTATACATAATGGAAAGGGTGGACCAACAGAGCATCTTCCAGCAAAAGTGATGAGGTTCAGGGACATATCCCTACCTTCAAGCATCTAGAAGGAGAACTCTTTTATGAGTCATGGCTGAGGTTTAAATCATTGTTGACACAATGCCCAACTCATGAGATCCCCAATCTAGTTCTCTTGGAATGCTTCTATCGGAGTCTAACCCCTGGAAACCGAGGATTAATCGATAGACTTATCTCAGGTGGCCTTGAGAGATACACCTATGAGACCGCAGCCAAAATCCTTGACATCGCAACTAAAATCAACAAGGATACGGAAAAGGACCAGCAAATGACCATTTTGTTGGGTCAGATGGATAATTTAACCCAAAAGGTTAGAGAGTTGGAAGTGATGTCCAAGGGAAGGAATAGATGCTTACCATCTACTGAGCAGGGAAGATCTACGGACATTGATGACAGACGTGTCAAGGACATGTTATTGACCATTCTCCAAAAGCTAAATGAGCAAGACAGAGTGTTATAGGGGATTAGAGAAAATGTAGAAATGTTAAATCAGATGAGCAGTTCTCATTCTAGAGCTATCCAACTAATCGAAACTCTCTTGAATCATGCACTACCTCAGCTTCACCCATATGAACAAGTGGGATCACCTAGTTTCATTATGTGTAACCCCAAAAAGCCAATTTGAGCGTTGACTTGCGTCGTGCCACGACGTTAACTAAGGCGCTGTTTGGGAGGCAACCCAAAACCATTACATGCTTTAGTTTTATTTAAGAAATAATGGTGTATTGATTTTGCAGGTAGAAACGTGGAGAATGAATGAAAAAGTGTAAATTGGAAATTGATGGATCCATTCGGCGAATAGCCGAACAGTTCGGTGATTTCGATCTAGACCGCCGGCAGACTCAAGATCCAAACTACAGTCTGTAAAATTTGGCGGAGAGGGTGACCACTTGGCGTAACGCCGAATCATTCAGTGGTACCGACTAATGTCGTTGAATGAGCAACAACTAAATAGTTTTAAAGGCCAATAGTTTCAAAAATGGACAAATGTTCATTGTCCACTCAATTTCTGTTGTCGGGAAAGCTGCACCTAGTAAGTAATTTTTATTATCTCTACACTCCTGGTATTTTAGTTGCCGACTAGTGCTCAAGCGTGGGATTACATTGCTTCCTAGCATTTTAGCGTATTTCAAGCAGCACAAAAGGTTGGTTTTTCGCGAACCCTGAAACAACTGTGAAAAAATTGTTCTTTTATGAAATTAAACTGGTTGAATTGACATGTGTTGGGCCTCTATGATAAATCTATCTTGTCTAGATGCCTGATTCAATTTGTAAATCGTGCCTATTTGATCTCGATTTTTTAAATCCCTTTTTGCTTGTGCGTGAAAAGGTTTAAATTTTGGGTGGATGAATGTCATGGGTCTTAGTTTAATTTCACTATTACAACTATTGATTGTCTTCTAAGAGTTTGCGAGGTCGAATTCGAAAAATGAATTGAAAGAAGGCACGTTGGGTTGTTTAGCGAACTAAGTTGAGTTCGGCACACAACTAGGCGGTTCACCTAAGGTAGATTCGATCTCCCTTTGTCTGCATTCCTCAATCCTCATTTCACTGTATCTTTCAGTGAACAAACTCTTGGTCGCCGAAAGTAGTCGGTGATTCACTGATAGAGTTTTCTCATCGCCGACTAGTGAAGGTTGTTAAGGTGATATCCTCGGCGAGCTCAATCCGATTCCCCAAAAATGTCTGCACTACTGATTTAATTATTTCTAACTTACTCCTGATTGATTGCAGACATGGCTAGACCCAAAGTTGCAGGAAGCAGCAAGCCAACCCAAAGCAAGACAAAAGGAATAACAATCAATGAGGATGCATCTGCATCCAAAAAAACAAGGTTGCGAAACTTTCCAATACTGGCAGAAAAGGCATGGGCAAGGACAAAACCGTTGAGCTATCAGATGCAAGCTCCGATAGCATTGGTTTTTACACCAATGACCCAACAACATATGATAGTAAGAGTATGAGTTCAGATAAAGATGAAGTGATAGAGGCACGGAGGAATGAGTTACGATCCAAACAGCTTAATGACCCATCACGGATCAGAAATCATCGTTCCACCGCTCAGACTCCTCTAGCTCCAGAACAGGCAATAGTACTGGCACCCCTAGTACAAGGCCCCCCACCTAGATCATCGAATAGATTAAAGTCGGATGGACTGAGAACAATCATTGAAGAAAATGGTTGTCCATAAATGGGGTAATCGATAGGTATCCTGAGATAATGGAGTGCTTGAAATATCACAAATTTTAAGTTTTCACAAAAACACATGGCTCTTATATACCAAGTTGGGTTAGAGAGTTTTATAATGCATACAGTGCATTGGTACCTCAGCGGAAGAGACTAGTCTTGTCTTTCAAAGCAGTTGACTACATAGTTGTCAGAGGAAGGAAGGTAGCTTGTGACAGTGAGGCTATCAAGATAGCCTCACGTATGTCCAATGAGATTGATGATCACTGTCAATACTTGATCAGAACAAAGCAACTGGATGCGATGAAATAGTGGTTGGCCCAGCTCATCTCAGATAATAATACTCCGAAATGGCTAGCAGAAGGAATCCCAATTGAAAAGAGAGATTTGAACGTAGCTGCAAGATACTGGTTTGGGTTTATCAGCAGTTCCATTATTCCATCACAGAAGGAATCAATCATTCGCCTCGCTAAAGCAGCCTGTCTTGGATGCATCATAGAGAAAACCAGGATAAATTTGGGAACGATCATTGCTTCTAAAATCCATATGCGTGCAAAGCAAAGCCAGACATCTCTCCCTTTTCCAGTATTAATCACTGCATTGTGCAGAAATGCCCGAGTACTTCTGGATGCCAAGAAGGATGTAGAAGTGGTGCCCAAAGCCTCTACTAATATCCAAAAGATCGAAGCCGAATATCGTAAGGATCAAGCAGAAACGAAGCCGACGGAAGTGGTGGCCACTGGATCTACACCTGCAGAGACACTGCCGCTTACTCCAGCCCCTGGACCTTCAGGTATATCCACTACCACTACTACTTCCACTGACACTCCAGGTTCTTCTGCTGCTGCTTCCAGGCCTCCACTCACCCATGCTTCCCTACTCCGGATGGGACAAATGGCCCTTTCTACCGATCGTCGGGCTGCTTGTTTAGAAGACTTTTTTCCAGGCATGAACCAGACGGTCCTAACTGATGTTGTGACACCCCTGAACATTACCATTGAAGCCCCAGCGGCTAGGATAGCAGTGTGTGAGCACAATCAAGGGCCCACTAGTGAGATAATAGCTTTAAAAGCTGCCATCGATGAGCTGCGAAAAGATGTGAACCACTTGAAGGCCACCGATATGTCCATGGTCTTTGGAACAGTGGAAATTCCAGCCGTGCTTGAGAGGCTTCAGACTACTACTGGACATGGGGATAGAGCGGAGCAGACAGAAGACCCTGAAGCAGAAGTAAAGACTGATGAAGAGATGTGCGAGGGAGCTGCAGCAGACGACATAGGAGAGACTGAAGAAATCATGATAGATGTTGTTGTGCAGGCTTCCTTGGCCAAAGCTCCTGCTGTTGGATCCAGTGGGGCCGGTCCTTCTGGAGGTTACCCCCAGCACTGAAGCCCAGACATATGAATCAACCGAATAGCCAGGATCCCCTCTTTAACCCCCTTTCTGTCTTTCTTTACTCTACCCTTCGGATTCATTGTTATTTCCATTTGAGGACAAATGCTTTTATTTGTGGTGGGGTGAGGCCCACATTTGTGTGTTATTTTGATATTTGGGTTGTCTGTTTTAAATTGTGTTTTAATACTGCTTGTGTGGATGTTTGAGCCTATGGCTCCGTTTGTTTCGATTGAAAAATAATTTTGACCCTATCGAAATATTTTTGCCACCCGTTATGTGTTCTTGAATGTGGCTCTGTTCTTTTGCAAAAATTTGAGTCTCGGTTTCGATCAATACCGATGACTCGAATAGTGTTCCCAATTGAACAAACATGAATGTACAGCTACGATGAGGCCAAATGAAGTTACATAGACAATATGTGAACTCTTTGCATCTCGTTGTGACTAGCCATTTATCGAATTGATTCTCTTATAATGACTGTTGCACACTAGCAAAAGTGTGTAGTCTTGTTTGACTTAAGTATCGATGCCTTGTGTGATGAGCTTACCCTGAACCTTGCATGAATAAACTCAAAATTTACCCCATTAGTCTAATTGATTTAGAAAGGTGTACTCTGGAGATGATATTAGGCAACTTTAAAGAGTGTGAGCCAATTTGACATATACCTCTTTTGTGGCCTACCCGTGAGCGTGTGAAACTCTCTTGAACACCCTTTGAGCCTTACCTTTCTTTGAAAGAACCTTGATGAACCCTAGACCTTACTTGATCCACTACCTATAATCCTCTTGATTTGTGGTTTAGTGAATAGCCAACTTAGGCCAAAAGCCTAAGTTGGGGGTGTAGTGAAAAAGGAAAAGGAGGAGTCAAGAAGTGCAAGAAAAAGTCTCTCTAAACCCATGGTCATGGAAAAAAATGCAAACCCTCCATATAAAAAAAAAGAAAAAAGAAAAAGAAAAGAAAAGTTGTGGAATAAAAATACAAAAGAATTTGGGTTTCCAAGCAATCCATGGAGGTGAATAAAAAGATGACTTAGAAGCACTAGAAAAAGAATTAATAAAGTAAAAGAAGGGGATGCCGTGAGAATACCACATTCCATGAGGATGAAAGTCACTGAGCCTAACTGACCATACCTTTGCACTCAGCCCCATTACAAACCTTAGAAAGACCTTTTTAATCTTGAGTAAGCCAAATCGAAGATTGATTGGAAAATAAGGGCAAACCTTTGGGTGAAAACATGCATTGTGTTCCTCTTTTTGAGCGTGAGCGTTGCATCTGATTCCTGATCTTGAATTGATTAACTTTTGTGTGTGAATATGGAATCATTCTTTATGTGAGGGCATTTAGATACTTTTTGTTGAACTTCAACTTGCACAAGTAGCAAGTATTGCGAGCATGAGAATCTTTGATAATGATGTGTCACAACTTGAATCTTTTAGTACACAATTGATCTTTGCACGAGTAATTTAAGTCTTGTTGTGTATGTTCATGATTCAGTCTTGTGTAGTACTACTTGAGACATCATGTTTGAACTGCTGAACTTGAGTTTGCTTGAGGACAAGCAAAAATTTAAGTTGGGGGTGTTGATGAGTCCACAAATTGGACTCATTTAGGACTTTATTTTAATAGAAATAGTGTCCTTAAATGCTTGTTTTATCTCAATACCTGATTAAAATGCTTAAGTTTCAGGTATTTAAAGTTTTAGCGAAAGCATGGACACTTGGGCGCAAAACGGAGCAAAAAGGGCTGCAAAGAACAAGAGATGAAAGCCTGCGTATCGCCGAGTCACCGAAAGGACATGCACCGCCCTTTGTTCCAGTACGCGAAGCCCTGAAGGAAGTGGACCAAAAGGCGATGAAAGGAGCAGTCGGCGAGTCACCGATTAGTTCCGCGAAGCAGTACTGTACCTCCCAATGATCCAGAATGCAAGGATGCTAAAGGTAAGACACTGAAGGCAATGAGCTGACCAAAGGGTGGATCGCTGAATTCATCGATGATCCCGACTAACGTCACTAAACAATCCTCCGCAGCACAATCTGTGAAAACTATAATTACTAGTTAGAGTTGTAGTCTTTTGGTGTGGAACATTTTAGAGTGAAATTATTATTATTCTGTAGTACTTTTTATATTTTTCTCTCAAGTTTGGAGACGGTTTTTTGGGAGACTTGAAGAAAGGGTTTCATCTTCCCCAAGTTGGAAGTGGGTCTTCTCTAATCTTCTTCCTTTGCTTAATTCAAGGTTTAATTTCTTATACCCAGCTGATTTCATTATCATGTTAGGTATAATTTCTTATTTCTTGATGTGTGGCTAAAAACCCCCATTTTTGGGGTGTGATTTAGAAAATATGTATTGATATTATTGTTGGGTCTTGCTTGTTGATAGATTATATGTATTTTAATGGTGATTTCACCTAGTGGTTGTGGTTTAATCTAATGGGTTTGTAGTTGCAAATACAAAACCACCCATGTGTAAGGCTTGCCCAAGAGGGAGGTCGCGAAACCAAGACCACTAGACTGATGGCCTAAGGAGTGGGTCGACATGAGGTTCAGCCCGAGAGGGTGACCCCTAGTCCCATATCCTAACACTCAGCTCGAGAGAGTGAGTGGGGTAAGGCGTAGGCTGGTCTTCATGCGGCAAATGGGTGTCCGAGAGAAACGCATTTGAAATGGGGTAGGTTGCCCAAGAGGGAACTTATTTCTATTTAAAGCTTAGCCTAGTCACTATTATCTTGGAACTTTCCTATCGAAAGCATGTACCCAACATTT
Source organism: Solanum acaule (assembly GCA_036250505.1). Classification (NCBI taxonomy): domain Eukaryota; kingdom Viridiplantae; phylum Streptophyta; class Magnoliopsida; order Solanales; family Solanaceae; genus Solanum; species Solanum acaule. The sequence continues at coordinate 21,652 of JAJOOR010008945.1, forward strand.
TGGTATCAATATGTATTGCGGTCACGCCCCAAGAACCTCTCCCCATACTTGATTCCCCTTTGTTTTCGTTGTTTTTGCTTAACTTGTTACAAAACCCCCTTTTATATTTGACACTTTCATGTCACCTCTTAGATTTACAATGCCTGTAATCGCAAAAGTCTTTAACTACGACTAATTTGAATGAAACTTTAATTGGCTATTGATTCTCAAAACCACTCCCTTGGGAGACGACCCCAACCCTTGGTTGGGTTTCTATATTATCAACGATCGTAGACACTCATACCGTAGGATAGTGTCGTTGGTCACAATAAGCATCAGTGGTACCCAATTCACTACCCTATTTTAGAAGTCTTTCCAAAAGGGCCTTGCTACTCGTACTAAGCTTATTATGTCCTTTCATCCTCAAACCAATGGGCAAGAAGAGTGTACTATCCAAATTTTGGAAGATATGTTGAGATCTTGTGTGATTAGCTTTAAGGGTGATTGGCATGATCATTTTCGTTTGAACGATTTTGTGTATAATAATAGCTATCATTCAAGCATTGGTATGACTCCATTTGAGGCACTTTATGATAGTAAGTGTAGATTTCCTATAGGTTGGTTTGAAGTTGGTGAGGTTGCTTGGATAAGCACTAAATTAGTACATGAGGCTATGGAAAAAGTTCAGCCTATTAGAGAAAGGCTGAAAATGACTCAAAACCGACAAAAGTCCTATGCCGATGTTAGAAGAAGACATCTTGAATTTGATGTGGATGGTTGGGTCTATCTGAAAATATCACCCATGAAAGGTGTAATGAGATTTGGGAAGAAAGTGAAGCTTAGTCCCTGTTATGTGGGCCCATATCAGATAATGAGGCGTATTGGTAAAGCTGCTTATGAACTTGATTTTGGTAACGACTTAGCATCGGTGCATCTAATTTTCCATGTCTCCTTATTGAAGAAGTGTGTTCGTGATCTGACAACCATTATACCATTGGGGTGACGTGGTATAAAAAGGAAAGTCTTTCTTATGAAGAGAGTCCGGTTGAGATTTTAGACCGAAAAGTCAAGAAGTTGAGAAAGAAGGAAGTCACATCCGTGAAAGTGTTGTGGAGGAATCAAAGGATTGAGGGTGCTACTTGGGAGGCCGAGGCTGACATGATGTCATGTTATTCCTATCTCTTTCCCTTCTATCCTACTCTAGCTAGAGGTATTTAATTCTTCATGGTTCATCCTTCATCGTCTCACATGTCTTAATTGTTTTCATATTTCTTCATGCATGTATACTTATATAACTTAATTTTCTTTTTGAGAAAGTGAGGTAACTTGACTTATTTCTCCATGATTATGTGCATTTGAGTATGATTTGCATGTATGCCTTAAGAAATAATGTTTTTGATCTTGGAGTTGATGTTCCTCCTTGATATTGTGTGTTTTGAATTAGTTGCATTAATGTTATGCTGTTAAATCTTTTCCCCCACCCTCCTTATGATTTCTTGAGTTCCATTCTAGGATGAATGTTCTCGGGGGAGTTATCGTAACACATCGGATTTGGAAAATAAGGATAATAAATTTTTGGGTTGCAAGATGTGTCTATGGTTCCCATCTACAGATCGTAGAAGCTTCTACAGACCGTAAATGGAAACCATAGGAAGGGGAAATAAAGTTTTGAAACTAAGTCTCAGTATCCTTTTCACAGTTCACCAGGACGGTCCATCATTCCTTGTACGAGTCGTAGATAGACCTCCTAAGTGATTCACAAACTTAGTTAAATTTTAAGGGTCAAAGTAGGGTACTGCTGGTTTATACCAACCGTAGGAAGACCTAAGGTTGTCAAAACATTCAGTCAAAAAGATGGTGAAATTATGGTCCCTGTACATGGTCTACAGTTGACCAATATGGACAGTAGAAATTCCTACGATCTGTAGGTCTGAACCATACGTTGAAGTCCGATAGTTATTTAAAGGGGCTTTTGGGTCTTCTCCCTAATTGTTTTAAATTAAAACTGCGTTGTTTTGCCTTAGATCCTAAGCCCTATATAAAGGTTTTAAGCCCCAAATCACCCACTTTCAAATCATTCTCCTAAATTCCCTACAACACACCAAAGTCTTCCTCTCAAATTCTCTCAAGACTAAGGAAGAAGAAGACGAGCTAGGGTTCCATCCAAGTTTTAAATCCTCCATTCTTCTTGAGCAACCTCTAGTCCCAAACTGTGTCCCCCAGTAGGATTATCTTAAATGACCTAGCTAGTGGATCCAATTTAGCAAAACATGATATGTACGGATTCTACCTTGGCAAGTGGTTTACTCATCTTTCAGTATGAGGGATATACCAGATCCATGATATAGCACTCATGGTCTTATTGTAGGTTAAAGCTAAAAATCCCATGAAAATGACTATGTTTTCATCCAAGCTTTTCTTATGTCCTTTACTCCAAATGCATTGACTATATCCTATAAATTCCATGTTTTATTTCCTTATGTTAAAATGTCAAATTATTGATCATATCTACATGTTTTAAACCATTTATACTATCACGTTCACGTTTATTCATATTACCGCACACTTAGTACATTCCATGTAATAATGCATACTTGAGCCTATATTATCTCATGAATGTAGTGTTCGACGTTCCTACTTCGTACACTCATGGCTAGATATCACCTGGGTTCTTCAGTTGATTGGTGAGTCCTCATGATCCAAGGATCGATACACTGTTTAGCTTTCCTTATGATCTATTCGATGGTTTTAAGCCTTATGTTAGACTTCTGCTTTGTCAAACTTTTGATATATTAAATGTTTTCTTCCATGTCTTAACTTTTATTATCTTGTATGATGTATTGTATATGGATTGTGTAGGGCCTCTTCGGATCTTAAATGTCATGCTACACCTATGGTGTAGCCTGGGGTCGTGACAAATCACTTCTTGTAATGACAATGTCATCAAAATATACAACAAGAAGGATATTGTCAATTATTAATTGCTGATAGAAAATTGAGTGATCACATTTGCTCATTTTGAACCCAAATTCACTACCTCACTGAACTTGCCAAACTAAGCCTGAGGACTCTACTTCAAGCAATACAAGGACTTCTTCAAATGACGGACTTTCCCATACTCCCTTTGATAAAGAAAACCAGGTTGTTGCTCCATTTATACTTCCTTTCGAAGATCAACATGAAGGAAAGTATTCTTGATATCCAATTGATGTAAAGACCAACTCTTTGAACCAGCTAGAGAAATGAATAAGCGAACTGGAAAGAGTATATCAATAGGAGAAAGGGTCTCTGAATAATCCAATCCATATGTCTGACCATACCCTTTAGCCACAAGCCATTCCTTAAGTCTTGCCATAGAACCAATCGAAATAACTTTAACCATGAACACCCCACTTACATACCACTAGTTTTTTTCTGTTGGATAAATCCACCAAATCCCATGTGTAGTTTTCCTATAAAGCATGTATTTCCTCAAGCATCGCACTAGACCTCCATTATGATTCCAAGCCTACCTCACTATTTTAGGTACAAACCAAGAATCTATAGAAACAATCAAGGATCTAGACATCGAGAATAAACGATCTAGGAAACAAACTTAGCAATGGAATATGTAGATTTACAATCTGTGTACCTTTGGGAAAAGCAATAGGTAGATCAAGATCTCATTTTATCTCCCTATTTCTCTTCTCAAAGGTACACAGACTTGTAAATCCACATATTTCATTGCTAATTTTGTTTCCTATGATTGTTTTTCCTCGACGTCTAGATCTTGGCTATCTCTCTAGATTCTATCTTTGAACATAAAATGGTGAGGGAGGCTTTGAATCATCCTAGACGGTATGGTGCGATGCTTGAGGAAATACATGCCTTAGAGGAAAACCGCATATAGGATTTGGTGGCTTTACCCAACGGAAAGAAACCAGTGGGATGTAAGTGAGTGTTAACTATTAAAGTTAATATAGATGGTTCTATTGCAAGACTTAAGGTCAGGCATGTGGCTAAAGATGCTCAGACATATGGAGTGGATTATTCTAACACCTTTTCTTTAGTTGCTAAACATTTTTCAGTTTTCTTATTCATTTCTCTAGCTTCTTTAAAGAGTTGTCCTTCATATCAATTGGATATAAAGAATACTTTCCTTCATGGTGATCTTCAAGAGGAAGTATATATGGAGCACCTACCTGATTTTCTTTCTCAAGGGGGGAGGTGGGTATGGGAAAGTCTGTCATTTAAAGAAGTCTTTGTATGGCTTGAAACAGAGTCCTTGGGCCTGGTTTGGCAAGTACAGTAAGGTATTTCAATAGTTTGGGTTGAAAATGAGAAAATGTGATCACTTAGTTGGCAATCAACAATTGTCCCTATCCTTCTTGTTGTATATGTTGATGATATTGTCATCACATGAAGTGATTATACGGGGATCTCTTCCCTTAAGTCTTTCCAGCATGCTAGGTTTTATAAGAAATACTTAGGTCAGTTAAGATACTTTTTGGGAGTAGAGATAAGTAACAGCAAAAAGAGATTTTTTCTATCTTAGAGAAAGTATATTCTTGACCTACTTGCAGACACCGGAAAGTTGGCAGCCAAATCTTGCAATACTCTAATGGTTCCCAACGTGCATCTTACGAAAGATTATGGTGTTCCTTTTGATTATCCTAAGTAATACAGATCTAATTGGGAAATTAGATTATTGTGACTCGTTTGGATATTTCTTTTGTGGTAAGGGTTGTTGGCCAATTCTTGTATGTGCTTACGATCAAGCATTCGGAAGCCTTGACACAGATTCTATGTTACTTGAAAAGTGCCTCTAGACTTGGCATATTGTATAGCAATCACAATCATACCCGAATCAAGTGTTTTGTAGATGCGGAGTATGATGAATCCAAAATTGATAGGAGATTGACTATAGGCTATTTCATCTTTGTTTGAATTGATCATCTTTGTAACAATAGTTGGGTCATGATCAATATCTATGCTCTAACTTTAGGGGGAGTGTTATAGAATATGTATATAGACTTCATTCCTAGTAAAGCACATAGCCTTATTTATATAGCATATTTATAGGAATTTGCAGATTTGTAGGAATTATCTTTTATTTCTTTCCCAAGATAGCACACAATCTATTGTATTTACACATTGCTTACCTATTACAATATTAATTGTTTTGGATCTAAATATAAGCTAAGAGATGAACTAGGATAAACAAACACAGTCATAATGCAATAACAGGAAAGACATCACATTATTCCATAGAGTTCCAAGCAGCCATGCATGCATACAGAGGGAGTTTTAAAATGTGAAGTGACAGCTATGAAGTTTCCATTAACCTTAAACACAAAGAGGGTAAGAATAAAATTGTAACCATACTTTAATATTTCTTTTTCCAGTTAAGAGCTCTGTGGTTATGCTAGTCTTACAAATCTGGTTAAATTGTATAAAGTATCATATTTGGGTGGTGTGCAGGGATTTGGGATGGCGTTGTGTACAACTTCTAAGGTGGTAGAGAGCTCGTGAAATTAATTGTGTCAGTGCAAAAATCTTGTTTAAGAGATGAAAAATAATAAACAAAGGCGACCGTATTGAAATAACATGAAATGCATATAACTATACAGAATATCCTTTAAAACTCAAAGACTCCAGCTCTATTGAGGCTTCCAATGTAAATTAAGGTAAACGGGAGATGTTGAAAGTAATTATCTATAGAATTAATGGAAGGGAAAAATATATTGTTAAGGGTATTTCAGGAGAGGCAAAGTGGAAAATGTTTGGGGAGCGGCAAAGTGGAAAATTGTAGCAGTTGGTGTGTTTTTTAAAAATCCTCAGAACGAAAATATATTTTATGGGAAAGAGCTTAACATTTCAATAAAAGGAAGAGAATGCCATATCAAAGTAGTGGGGCGTTGTTCTTTTGTAAAGAACAAACAAGGTGATCAATAGGAAGATGGTAGAATTCGGGGTAGAGCATAATGAGAGACTTTGATGGGACAGTAATAAAGCAAAGTTTGTTCAAGCAGGAATACAGGTTACCCGGGTGTGGCTGGTGCATTGGAAGAAGTAGAAGCCTACATTGGTAATCTGAGAATTTGTTTGATTGTAACGCCTGGTGATTTAATGATGGGTACATAAAAAGAACTAATCTGAGAATTAGGGTTCTAGAAATTGTTACATCAAAGGTTTTCAAATTTAATTCACTGTTCAATTTAGGTCATTGTTTTAGATAGATGGAGAAGACGGTGACATCAGTTGAAGGAGTTTGTCAGGAGGCAAGTGATTTGAAATCCTCGGGATCAGAGCTCAGGAAAATTGATCTTACTCATCCATTGCCATCGATAGAGAATCGAGACTGGCAACATTTTTCAATACCGTCACTCTCTTTTGTTATCTTGTGTACATTGAATTAGTTTGTGCTTTTTTCTTTTCCCTTTTTTCACTTAATTAAGTCATATAAAATCATTGTTATGACTGCTTAATTATACGCATGAGTTAGTTCTCCTTTTGTTATTTCACTTACACTATTAATTCCAAGATGTGTATGTATTTATGTATTAATTCCAGTTTTATTTTTTAATAAAGGAAGTGACTAATTCTGAGATAATAACTAGTAGTTGAGTGACCACCTGAGAAGTTAATTCATTAGATCAGACAAGGAAATAATCCAATATACAGACATGGAAATAATCCAATATATTTGTTAGTCATTCTTCATGATACAGTTGATATGTTGTTGAGGTGAGAAAGAAGGACATGATTATTTGTTCACCTTTTGGATCACACAATAATTCGTAGGAGAAACTTCCTCATCTTGACGTTCCAAAACAAAAATGGTGGTGGTGTGACACAATTGCATCCGTAAGTATATAGCTGATGCAAGTGCATTAGACGAAATTGGTGAAGAATTTGTGTATACTGCATCAACTAATGCAGCTACTGAGGTAATAGTATCTAAGTAATGCTCAATTCGAGAAATGAAACCAAACAGCTTAGGTAATTTATAGCATTTGTCAATACAATCTTCAGATTTTGTACTTGTTCATATATTGAGGGTAGAATTGACAATGTTTCTTTTGGTTTTAAAAACAGATGATAATTTGTTGAACATCAGAACAAATAGTAAGGAAAATACTCTCAGAATGGACAGCGAATTGCTTCAAATACTTCATATCAAATAAAAGTGCTTGGTAGTAAAGAAAAGGTTATTAATCTGAGCAATATGAATATTCGTGGATTACCTTCTCTTGGATCGACAAAGAAAATTGATCAAACATCTAAGGGAGATAATCTGAATTTGGCAGAAAATAGATGATGTGATTTGCATGAGGATATTGCAATGATCTAAAGCGCCAGAGAATTCCAAGGTTGCGCTTGATGAGTGTCTTTGTGAGTGGAAAAGTCAATTTGAAGAGGAGTTGTGTGAAAGTAGAATATTTTTTAGTGAATATCATGGCCATGGAGCCCAATACAGTTGGTTTTGAACCCAGGGATGAGGATATCAAGATCTCCCAAAAGAAGAGGAATATGTCTCAAGGAGGTGGTTGCAGGTCAAGGATGAATAACTTAGATGGTAAGATGTCTAAAGGATTGAAGGTGTATAATCAAAATCGAAAAGCTATGACAAGCTCCATGGAAATTGAAGTTACTGATTCACATCCAAGATAGAATGTATTTGACAGAGAACAACGTCATCTACAGAATGATAGCAAAAGTGTGAAGATTAAGAATACAAGAGATAAGGTCTATGGAGTAAGTAGAAAGAAACATAAGCAGTAAGTTCAAGTTGTCAGTGGATATTCTCTTCAAATCCCCTTGAAAGGAAAAAAACAGTAGTCTTGGCACTAATTGATTTGGTGCTAATATTCAATTTCAATCATCATATGTTACCATAAGTACAATAAAAGTTGAACATCATTTGAGGAAGAACAATGAATCATCGCATGGAATATAAAGGGACTCTGATTTGAGAAAGCTTCTCAAAGATAGACATGTCTCTTCTCATATGATCAATGTGCTTGCAGACAAGACTTTACAAAGAGAATTTTTATCAAAAGGGACAGATGTTGTACAAATGTCGATTTGTATGGGAATGGTGACTTCTCAGCCAATGAAGAAGATATCTTCTAAAGAGAAGTTAGACTAAACTTTAAGCTACTTTAGGGGTGCTCAAAAACATGTTGAAAATGACAATCCAAAGCAAGAGCATGCTAAATTGGCCATTGATGCTACAGAAGGGAAATAATAGTGCTAATGTTCTTAAGTCAAATGTGGTTGAATTGGATCACTTTAAGAAAATGATTGAACCCTATTAAAGACAATCAATTGTTCCTGAGTCAGGTCGCTCTTTAGGATGGTTCACTCTTTCTAGGAAAGAGCGAACTGATGCAAGCACAATTGTCTGACGTATAATAGGGTTCATTCCTTTTCTTAAAGATTGCTATGATTCAACCACATTTGACCTAAGAGGATCACCACTATTATTGCTCTTGTATAGAGTTAATGGCCAATTAATTGGTATGCTCTTTCTTGGAGTGTCATTTCCTACATGTTTCTAAGCACCCCTAAAGCTGCTTAAAGTTTGGTCTAACTTCGGCTTAAAAGAAATATTTTTCTCTGGCTGAGAAGTCACCATTCCCATACCATTCGACATTTGTACAACATCTATCCCTTTTGATTAACTCTCTTTGTAAATTCTTTTTTGCAACCACATCCATATGATAAGAGGCATGTTTATCTCCGACCAACTTCCTCAAATTAGAGTCCCTTTCTTTTCCATGCGATGATCCATTGTTATTCCTCAAATGACGTTCAACTTTTATGGTACTTATGGAAACATGTGATGAGTGAAATATAATATTAGCATCGGATCCTTTAGTTCCAAGACTACTATGTTTCCCTTCCAATGTTCGAAGAGAACATCACCAACAACTTGAGTTTGTTGCTTATGTTTCTTTCTACATACTCCAGAGTCCTTATTACATGGAAAAACCCGAGGGTTTTGTGGTTCCTGGTAAAGAAAAGGAAGTGTGCGAACTTGTTAAGTCACTTTATGGACTAAAACAAGCACCCAAACAATAACTTAAGAAATTTGACCAAACTATGTTGGTAAATGGATTTAAGAATGATGGAAGTGAAAAATGTGTTTACATTAAAATCACAAGGTCATTGTTTGTTTGTATATTAGTGATATGTTGATCATCAGTAGAGATACTAATGACATAAATGTTACTAAACATATGCTAGAAAGCAACTTTGATATGAAAGATCGTGGAGTTGCTGATGTGATCTTAGGTATAAGAATCCTTAGAACTTCAAGATGTTTAGCATTGTCACGGTCTCATTACATTGAAAAAGTAATTGACTAGTTCAAATATTTGGATTTTAATATTGTCAAGACTCCAATATGTGAGCTTTGCACGTCAAAAGAATGAAGGTGAAAGTGACTCACGATTGAATTATGCTAGAGTATTGGGAAGTATGATGTATATCAGAAAATGTATGCAATCACATATAGCATGTGCTATTAACAAACTAAGTTGGTTCACGAATAATCCCAATCAAACTCATTGAATGACAATGAAAAGAGTTTTTTGTTATTTAAAACATACTCAAAACTATGTCTTGCATTATAACAAATATCCTATAGTATTGAAAGTATATAGTGATGCAAATTGAATCGTCTGGATCAAATGAAGTAAAATCCACGAGTGGATATGTATTTACTCTTGGTGGAGGAGCAATCTCTTGGAAATCTTCCAAAAGACATGTATCACTAGCTCTACAATGATCTCTGAGCTAGGTGCTCTAGATAAGGCCGGTGAATAAGTTGAAAGACTCCAAAATTTCTTAATAGATATTCTTTTATGGCCCAAACCTTTGGCATCAGTATGTATACACTTTGATAGTCAAGATGCAATAGGTAGGGCATGGAGCATGATGTATAACGAAAAGTCTCATCATATAAGAAATAGACATGATACAGTTAGAAAACTACTCTCTAGTGGAATTATCACAATTGACTATGTAAAGTCAAAGGATAATGTGTCGGATCCACTTACAAAAAGGTCTAACTAGAGAGAAAGTTGAAAGATCGTCTAAGGGAATGGATTTATGGCTTAGGACAAGTCATCATGGCAGTAGCTCTATCTAGCAGACTGGAGATCCCAAGAGCTAGATTCAAGGAGAAAAACAAAGTTGTGACTGACGGTTCATCATTGTCAACCAACTGAATCCATTCCCATGATGAAGACAATGCTCAGGAACAAGGATACAACATTAAGGCTTGTTAATGAGTTAATAAAGCTTAAAGTTTTAAATGATTTGCTAAGTTTGGCAGATTTGGCCAAATAGTGTATCTACGCGATAACACGTTTAGAAATCACATATGTGAGTGTGAAGTGTAAGCCGTTTCAAAGAGAATGATTGTCAAAAGTTGATCTCTCTATACACTCATGAAACCAGGATGTGTTCATGGCTGAAACGAACAAAACCGTAAGAACCATAAACGGTAAAGAGTTAATTGTGTGACATATGGTTGTCAAGGTATACACCAAATCTCGACAGCTTAAAGATATAGCATTTACCGATTAACCGAGTATATCCGACATATGTTCACTACGAAAAATCCAAGGGGAAACCTACTTATCCAGATGCAATTAATTCTTGCTTGTAAAGTACACATACTTGTCCGTTTCTTTGTCTTGGAGTCATTCCCCATTCATGCGGGGCATTGTTGGGTTTTGAAAGGTGTGAATGGAAATTGAAGAGTTGAGACTTTTATGAAGAGTTATGACTTTTATGAAAAGTTGCGACTTTTATGAAGAGTTGTGACTTTTACGAAAAGTTGTGACTTTTATGAAAAATTGTGACCTTTCCGAAAGATTATGACTTTTCCAAAGGTTTGTGACATTCCCGGTAAGGCACAATAAGAACATTTTCACACTACCCTTTGCTTTCTATAAATTGAGGGATTTCCTCTCATTTTAGAAGGATGAATTTTCTTGACTTCTTCTACTACTACTAAATCTAGTATTCTAAGTGTACTTTACAGCCGTTGAGTGGTTCACTAACACCGTGGTTTTAGGTACCGATACATCGGTGAGTAAGATTGTTCTATCCTGAGAGGATATATTCCATTAACCTCGGGTACTTGAGGGGAAATATTTCCTTAAGGGGACACTGTGCATTCAGTGGGTTCGATTTTCTTTCTTTGAGAAAATTTATATTGTTTCTGATTCTATTTTCTCTGCTAGTTTTAATTTTCTAATTTCAAAATACTCTTTAAACTTTGTTGTTTATTAACAAGTTCTTCAAAGTTTTGTTCTAAGTATCTTAGTAATACAAGATGAACAACAAAATTTAAAGATTATCTTGAATGATCTAAAATTTCCTGGGGTGTTTGTTTTTATTCCTTGAGTTGAGCATTACTTAGATAATATCACCTCGGTAGCTGCATTAGTAGAGCCAGTGCACACAGACGTTTCACCAATTTGTCTCTTTCTCTTTCATCAGTTATAACCTAACGAATGCAATTGTCACACCACCATCATTGATATTTTGGAATGTCTAGACGAGGAACTTACTCCTCGGAGTTACTGCCTTATCCAAAAGGTGAACAAATAAGCATATCCTTCTTGGTAATTTCAACAATATATTGATTGTATCACAAATAAAAGACCAACAAATATATTGGATTATTTCCTTGTCTAATCCAATGGAGGAGTTAATTTCTCAAGTGGTCGCTCAACTACTAGTTATTATCTCAGAATTAATCACTTGCTTTATTGAAAAATGAAATCATTAAGAAAGATGACTATGTTGGATGTATTTGGTGACAGGCACTATCAATTTCTCAAAACTTGAATTTTATTATATCAAAGTAAGGACATGCTTCGGTCTTGGAATCTTGATCACTCACTTGTTACTTGTTTCAACAACATTCTTTACTAGAACACTCACTCTTGTTTGCCATCTTGACTAATTTCTTTCTTGCTTTCTTACTTAGTTACATATCAAATGAACCACCTCTATTTATAGGAGGTGATGGAAGAATCTAGAGAGATATGTACTACTTACTCTCTTCTAGAATTTTACTAGATATCTTTTTCTAGAACTACTTTTTCTAGAACATTTATAGACTTTTTTCTCTAGAATACTCATTCTAGATATTTTTCTTCAATTCTCTACAACTCCGAAATATTCTAGATTTTTCTTAACTTATCCTAAATAAATAATATTTTTTGATGAATTCTTAATACTCCTCCTCAACACCACATTAATGTTTTCTTTGCTTTCGTTGTGAGCTATTCCTAAAACTCTGCAAACATCATGACATCCATGCTCTTTGAGAATCTTCATCTTTGTTGGATTATTCTGATCCCTACTCTTTGAAGCTTATTCAAAGGTAGTAGACTCTTTAATATTGACCACCTCTGCTAATGTTGCATCAATATATTTGGCATTTGAGCATTTCACTCGTGCCATCCTTTTTAGTTAAGGTTGCAAAGATTCTTGGAGTTTTTCTTGCAACTATTCTAGAGTTTCATGTACTCTAGTTTTCCATGGACTCTTATTTTCACATTTTGAAGATGTCTTCTCTGTATGTGAATTATATTATTCACATACCTCTTGTTCTAGTTCTGCCTCACTTCCTTTTCCTTCTTCTTCTTCAAGTTTATATTGTAGCTTTTTCTCCAATTCATTTTTAATATGGCGGGAAAACTTATTTGAACTACCATGTTGGTGCTTTATCAACTACAACATAAGTTGTTACGGATGGCATAACATAGATTAACTGTCACTCTAACAACTTGAGATAGTTGCTTGTGAGAAACTATCTAAACATAGATTGCACTTGCAAAGAAGAGGAGGAGCTTATTACCTTGTCACTCTAATAAAAAAGAGGAGATTGCACTTACAACTTTAAGTGAGAAACTAGTCGGTTATGAAAATGACTAGTGATGAGAAAAAGTTCATCAACGTGAGCGAGTACAAAGGCGGTCAAGTAGTGGTAACCGCAAATAATTCAAAAAGGCCAATAACTCATAGTAGCAAAATGTTGTTCGTGTCACATCAAAGCTCAGCACAAGTGGAACTTCAAAATATCTACCATGTTCTAGGTATAAAAAGAACTTACTTTTGTGCCATAAAACTTATTATATGTGTCACAATTAATAGCTTCAGGAAACTATGTTGTGTTCAGATAGGATGACTTAAAGGTATATCAAAGCTTAAAAGTAACAAGCCCGCTAAAGATTTATGAGAAACTATCGCTAACATCGATAACATGTCACTCTAACAACTTGAGATAGTTGCTTGTGTTCATATAGTTACTTGTGTTCAGATTTTCAATGCTATTGAGAGTGCTAGCAAAATCCACCGTTGATTAGTGCCTTGTCAATTTGTAGCCTCCAACAGTAGCTTGTAGGATCTCCTTTCCTTTGAGTTTCTATCTTTCTTTATCCACCAGACTCTCTGGTACCACTTGTTGTATATTTTTGGTTTAAGGACACAATCGATTGCTCACAACTTATATTTTATTATTGTAAAGTAAGGATTCACTTCAGTCCTACAATTGTTACAGACAATATTTCTTGCAATCACACTCTATCAACTCTCTCTTATTTCTCACTCACTTGTTGTTTGCTATTTTGCTAACATGCTTTGAGAACTTACTTTCTTACTTGGTTACCAATAAATATGGACCACCTCTATTTATAGGAGATGATGGAAGAATCTAAAGAGAGATACATACTACTCTCTTCTAGAATATTCCTAGCTATCTTTTTCTAGAACTACCTTTTCTAGAATATTTCTAGACTTCTCTCTTTAGAATACTCATTCTAGAGATGTTCCTTCAATTCTCTACAACTCCGGAATATTCTACATTTTTCTGGACTCGTCTTAAAAAAGTAATTAAGTTGGTGATGAATTCTTATAGACTAGATAAAATAAGAACTATTAGTTTAGTTGACTGATCAACTGAGAAATCAACCCACTAATAGAGGAAAGCAAATTGAATCCTTTCACAGAAGCCCCTTATATGTTTATCTAGATATGAATAGTACTGTGGGAAGAAAAAAGGAACTTGCTCACGAGAATCATGAAGAGAGAACTAAAGCTAGCTTCAACACACAAGCCTAAGTAAACTTTCAAATCTAATGAATTTGAAAACAGAAAATGCAAATGCAAAAGGAGGGATATGCAATGATTAATTAATTCACAATAATTATAAGATCACCCAAAGATAGTCAATACATACATACGCATCTTGGAAGTAATACTATAAGTGAAACAACAAATGGAGAACTCACTCATGCATATAATTAAGTCATTAGATTGATTTTAAATGAAGTAATACTTGGAAATACTAATTTAGTGTACACAAGATAAGAAAAGAGACTAACCATATCAAAAAAATGATGGCAATTCTCATTCTGTATCAATGACAATGGAAGATTAATATCAATAAATATACAATTACCTTGAGCTCTGATCCTGAGGATTTTGAATCACTTGCCTCATGACAAGCTCCTTCAACTATGATTGTCATGTTGTCCATCTATTTAAACGACAACCTAAATTGAAATTTCAATAAGACATTTGGAGATATTGTCACATGTATTTTCAAGATAAAAAATTAATTGGTATACCTACACAAATAAATATTTTTTGTATCAAATCTTGAACATATCATCAAAGATGTAAATAAATTTAGTTTGTATGCACCTACAAATTCAAAGTTATTTGATACAAAATCTAATATATTTGATGCAATAGCAATGACATGATTAACACACACTAATACATACACTCCATTTTAGTGAGTTAAGTTTGAAAGACTTTAATGGAATAAAATTTAGAACCCTAATTCTCAAATTAGTTCTTTTCATCAACCCGGCCTTAAATCAACAGGTGTTACAATCAAATAAATGCTTGGACAAGCTCAATGAACCGACCATATAACATATAACAATTGATTTAAAGCTATTTAGGGTTTTCTAAGCGAATTCACTTGAATTGGAAAGGTATAAAAGTTGAAGCTTAAAAATAATTCCAAAATTCACTGAAAATCATGATAATGCAATCAAGCTTGCCAAATTCATATCACATCTAAATAGAAGTCATTCAGAACAATTCAAAAGTCAAATTATGATTTTTGACGGCACCGATGATTTTGATACACCCAAAAGATGAACTTCATAGATAATAAAATCAAAAATTTAACCATAATCATAGTAAAACTATAAGTAAAACAAAACCCAAAAAAAGTTTTTTAAAAAAAAGAAACAACAACCAGAAAAAAGATAAACACAAAATTAATAAATGGCATCACAAAAAGCGTTTCATTTCAAGAGAAGTCATAAATACAATCACTAGAACAGAAAATAAATTAAAATATCTAACTGGAAAAAAATCTGAAATAAAGAGAAAAAATATACCTTTCACCTGAATTGAGATCTCAGATTAGATGAAGAACAAGCTCGATCCAAGACTAAAGCAACAAGAGGAAAGGGGGAGAATTTCAGGTTATTAGGTCAAAGGAAAGGGGAGGTAAGTGGAGTGGCGGATGAGAAAACCCTAATCTAAAGGGACATGTATATAGGGAGAAAATTGAGGGATTGTCGGGGTTGGGTTGGCCTTTTACTTTGGTTTTTTTTTTAATTGGATTTGGGTAATAGGCCCAAATTAGAGATGTACTTAATTCCTGATTTATTAAAAATAAACTACTTTCACCCAAAAAAAAAGTGATCTCAGATTAGAACACACCCACTTTTCAACAGAAAATGAAGAACTAAAAGCATCCAGATTAATTTGAATGAAATTCAAGGTTGGAACAAATCAAATAAAAACCCTAAGATTATAGAGGGAGAGATTGAAACCCTCAGACAAATGATCGAGAAAGTATGACATGTTAGAAAAGATTTTTAAGACAACATTTTTCCTACAAAAAAACAAGAGTCCTACATGTGATTTAAAATTTATTTTAAGTATTAAATAAGTAATGTAATAATTTTTTATTATTAATTTTTTGCAATAAAAAGGTAGATAATCATCACTGAAAATGTGAAGAAAAATAAATGTTAAAAGCCGGTCTTCTTTAAAAAGATGTAAAAATTTAAAAGTTTGATAATTATTACCTAAATTAACTATTTTGTCGTAAAACTAGCATATGTTGTCATGTCTCGAGCCTACTCCCTGGGGGTGATTAGCATTCAGAATCTTCTTTGGCTTGACTTACTACAATACTAAATATTATAAGACTATGTGAAATTTTTTAAAAGATAAACATGCAATAAGTTTAGAAAACAAACTCAAAAACTTTATAAATGAAATAAATCTTAATAATAAATATATTTGTAAAACAACTGAACCATAACTCAATTGACTCGTCTATGAAGTCTTTTAAATGCTAAAGATAGGTTTTTGGGACAAGACCTCAGGCAACCTGAAAACTCTACTAATAACATATGCTAACTACTAATACTCATGATAAACTGGATCAGTCCAAAGGCAAGGAGGTCTCACAAATTCTTGATGAAAGTGATCCTAATAATGTGTCTGATGACTATCATGAATACCTGAATCTACATTATAAAATAATACAACGCTAATTGTAACGACCTGAACCGTCGTTATTTAGGAAGGGCAAATATCCACGAAAAATCTGGACTACTATCCTGCCAAAGCAGGCCATATGCCGCTGGGGCGGCGGTGCCACAGCGGGGTAAGTCTATGCTAGAATGGGATTAGCGAGGTAGAACGTAATTACGAGAAATCCTATTTACTCCATCTTCCTAAAATACCTTAATAAGTCGTAAAACACCTTAGAAACCCCAGAAAAGCTTCTCAAATGGCCAAATAAGGTAACTGATCGAAAAACTCACTTATTTTGTTCTGATTTCTAGAAGTCATCCAAAAGGATAATAATAGAAACTAGCATTTAATTTTTTTTCCTTAAATATTTTTCAAGAAGTCATTCAGAAGGATGATGATGGAAAGTAGCATTTAATTTTTTTTCCTTAAATATTTTTCAAGAAGTCATCCAACTTTATCTAGTCAATGTCTATAGTCATTTTGGCTTGAAAGAAAATATCTGAAATCTTGGAGTCCACTATATATATATATATATGAAAGTCCAACCAACCATAACCCTCAAAACTAGCAAACCATTTTGTTCAAAGGATATGACAGTCATGGACGTCAAAAGTTCATTTGGCAAAGGAAGTAAAATCTCTCATCATGTCACGGGAATTATGGATCTTCCATGGGTGATCGTGATCGAAATTCTTTCAAGATTGTCAATCAAGCCCATTTTTTGATGTAGAGCTATTTGTAAACTCTGGTATAGCCTTTTAACTTCCGACCCTTTGTTTTTTAACATTCATCAAACAAGATCCCTTAATTTCCCCAGAATTTTGCTTTTGGATGGTCAGTGCAATCCTTTGCTACTAGAACTCAAAGCAGAGTACGATTCTTATGTTCACCGTTGTAACAGACCCATTCAGGTGACCCCTAAGTTTCACTTCCATCCATGGAGTGTGATTTTTGTTTGTTCTTGTAATGGACTTATCTGTTTGGTGAGTGGTTTGACGCACATTGATAATCATTCGGTTTACATTAGCAATCCTCTTTTGGGTGAGTATTTCAAACTTGAATTGCCCAAATGGGAGATAAGTGTTGGTCAAGTTGCTTATGGGATTTGCTTTAGTGAAGTCTCTGGAGAGTATAAAGTATTAAAATTAGTTGATAAAAAGGTTCAGGATGATACTAGAGCATCAGAATTGGAGGTTTATACTCTTGGAGTTTATGAGAAATGGAGAAATGTGGGTGAAATTTCGTGTCCTGTATGGTATGATCCTAGCAAGGCTTATGTCAATGGATCTCTTCATTGGATGGATAGCGAAAAAAATGACATCATTTACTCCTTCGATGTTGAGACAGAAAAGATCAAGTCCCTGCCAGCTCCACCTAGTCTGGAAACTCCATCCTCGAACTTGAGGCTAGCAGAGTTGGAGAATTGTCTGTCTTTGACTGATAATATCCACAGATGGAATGTTAATATTAATATATGGTGGATGATAGAGTGTGGCATTGCAGAATCTTGGACTAAAAATAGCATTTTGGTGGAATCTATTCTGCGTGGTATGGTTAACTATAGTTTTGAACCTATATTTATTTGGAAAGATGGAGAAATCTTGTTTCAAAGTCGCTCAAAACTAGCTTGGTACAACCCAGAAATAAAGACGTTCAGTGTGGTTAATGTTTACGGTGATGTCATTACATCAACTAAATACATTCCAAGCTTTTATTCGCTCAAGACTATCAGGGGGGACGACTTTCCAGTCACAAATGTTTATCTGAAGACTAAGATAGTTTAGAGTAGTTGTTTTTATCTTATTTCCTTCGAGATGTGATGTTTTACTTTTGTACCTCTAATATAAACTTTTACTATTTTATGGATGCTTTTGAATTCTCGATAGAGAAATATTAATAAGTAATTACTATTTTGTATTATGAATATTTGATGAAATTGATGGTTTTTGGAAACAGATGGTGTAAGTTTTTTTTCTATGTTGTTAATATTAAGGTAACTAGTATACATACCCGAGCGATGCGTGTATAATATTTAAATTATTCATTTCACATTGTGGTCTGAATTGTCACAGCACATTCAATTATATATATTGCATTAACT
The DNA here is from genome assembly GCA_036250505.1 of Solanum acaule. Classification (NCBI taxonomy): domain Eukaryota; kingdom Viridiplantae; phylum Streptophyta; class Magnoliopsida; order Solanales; family Solanaceae; genus Solanum; species Solanum acaule. The sequence continues at coordinate 40,316 of JAJOOR010008945.1, forward strand.
AAAATTTAACTGCCATCTTATTTCTAATTACTATGTATATACCAAATAACACTTTGGAATGAATGTTAATCATATCTAAGTGAGTGTGTTTGCACTGGAAAATGAAGCATTTATTGAGCCTGAGCTCCATTAAAAAAATTAGACTCTTCAACATTCTTTATAATTGGTAATAACAACTCTTAATTGATTTTCTAAGTAAGTTATTTTTTGCGTAAAATAATTTATATATCGTTAATGTGTAGAACTAACTTTTTTTCCTTTTATTTTCTAGTGAACGGACACAACTATGGCATTTATGTTATAAAGATTATGGGGTAATTTATATATCATCACTCAAAGAATCAACCTTTAAATACGAACATGATTATAACTAAGGAAAAGAAATCCAAAATAATCTCAGAAATTCCTACATATTTGATGTAATATTATATACAAAGACACTACATATTATGTAACACTCTCCTCAAATCAAATATAGATGTTAATTATGTCCAGCTTTATACTCACACTTCATTTTCGACTTTCATAAATATATATACCAAGTTACTCTATTGCCTTAATCTTTGTCGGATGAACCCCCTAACATACTGTTGGCTCCGCCCCTGATTAGTCCTTACTTAACAATAATAAAATTGAGTTGTAAGCAAATAGTTGTGTCCAACATCTCAACAGACACTTCTTTTGATCCAGGCCACCACTCTTACTGGTTGGTCATAACCAGCACCCCTCTTTGGTCTAGTCCACCACTATTGGCATCCTACCAAGATATTACTTTGAGTCATGGCTTTAAGCGTTCATAAATCTACTCTGATACAATTTCTTATTGACTGGATAAGACACTCCATCTCTATGAATTTTGCCATCGATGTTTGGTGCGTGCTCCGAGGCTTTGAGAATGAACACCGATCACCGAACTTGATTTGGTATCAACGCCACTGTCGGTAATTAGAGTTTTTAAGTCTAGCTACCACTAGTTTAGGTACCTCTATAGCTATTATTAGATATATTTTGCATTTTCTCAATACACAGAAATTACGTGTTACTTTGCTTACTTCCACTGATTTACAATGGCAATTTCCCCTGATGCATCTTTGTCCTCTTCTAATTCCATCCATTGTTGTTAGTGAGAGTGATCCTCTATGCATTAATCCCTCAGACAGCCTAGGTTAATGCTTGTTCAGTTTCCTTTTGATGGAATGGGATATCGATCCTGGAGAAGAAGCTCATGTGATCCTTCTCCGTGAAGAACACTTAAGGAGGTCATAATACAAGACTATATATTTATCTTCAGCAGAGGCATAATACAGGTCATTGAGGAAAGTTGTTGGTGAATGTCACTCCCCGAGTGTAATGACCCTCCTGGTCATTTCTGTGTCTTGCTTTCTATGTGTCGTTTAGAGCATTCCTGTAGCGACCCCAAGTCATTTATGACTTGCTAGGACTGACAGTTCGGTCACCTGGTCGTTCGTTTGGTTATGGTGCGAGTTTTTGTGTTTAGGAGCTTATGAACCTTGAACGATCATTTTCGATCAAAAGTTCAAGAAGATTACATTGGAATTCATTTCTAACGATTCCATCAGCTCCGGAAGGGTCATTTTAGGCTAGTAGCATGGTCGGCATGACTCCCGAGTTTTTCAGTGTGAGTCGGTGTGATTAGGCGTTTTAACTTTAAGTTTAAGCCTAAGTTTGACTTTGGTCAACATTCTGAGTAAACGCGCTCGGATGATAATTCCGTCAGCGCGGTTAGCTTTGGAATGTCAAGTTCGGTCTAGATTGACCTTTCTTTTGTGTCTCGAGGTTTTCGATATTTTTCAAAGCTCTTTTGTAGTTTTTGACTTAAATTGGCATTTGGGTGTGGGACCCACTTTTTGTCAAGATGACCTCGTATGGAAATTTTGACTGTGCCATTGAGTCCGAAATATCAAATTTGGTATGGTTTCATATCTCGTTTGCATGCACGGGGTTCCAAACGAGTTCGGAGCACCTCGTCGGAGTTTTTAAGTTTTGGGAAAAATTACAGAAAATCTGCTATAAATGCAGAAATAACAGCAACATTTTTCCAAACTTCAAACCCTCATAACTCTCTCATCTTTCATCCGAATTAGGCGATTCTAAGTTCAGGAGCTTCGTATTGTTGGTGGCTTCGCTGTAGAGTGTTTGCAAGTTGTTGAGTGCACGTAGTTCGAGGTAAATTTCACGATAACTTGACTATTGTACCCTTTTTCGAGCCTTTGTTTTTGGCATTCTTGTTTTGGTCATATCTCACTCATTTTAGCTCGGTTTTGGGTGATTCGAAGTCCTACGTGTTGGAAATTGTCTTGGCTTCGTTGTACAGTGTTCAAAGAGTGTTGGACACCATTAGATCCTTGTAGATTTCGAGTTTAGACTGCTGCAATGTTTCATTTTAAGTGATTAAAGTGTGGTTTTCTTGCTTGTTGGGTTTTGCTGCGTTTTGAGCCCCGAATTGTGTTCCAAAATGGAACACAAGTTTGGGGGTGCTGTTTTTGGTTTCTTGACGGAGTCAAATTCGAACAGTTCCGTGCGGGTCCCACGATTCCCATTTTGACTCCAAAATTGACCCGTCTCCGTTTGTTGTGATTTTTGTGTCTAAATGACCGTAATAACGTTGTGCCTCTATTTTTGATAGCAGGGCAGCGTTTTGAGGCCGTTCGGATAGGGAAATCTCCGGAGAAGTGATTTTGGAGCGCGTGTGATCGGCCTACAGGTAGGCTACGGTTTCCCTCTCTTAGATTGAGCTCGAGAATGTAAATGCATGTTGATTAGTTGGGATTTGGGTTGGGTAGTTATTGAATCACGTATAGGTGTTTAAAAATTATATTTTCGGCCTATTTTGAGAATTATCGGGTAACTGTGAGCATGCTTTGTCTTATTAATTGACCCTCATCGCTATGTGGAGTGCTTGCATGCTTAATTACTGTTTATTTGAAGCATGTTGAGCTTTAGTTTAGGTTTGACTAGGGCTTGCCTTAGAAATACATGATTCGGATCTATTAGGCCTTAGTTTTACCCCGACGTCACTCGGCCGGCTTAGATCCCTGTAGACTGGTGTAGTAGACTTGAGTCTGATAGTTTGGGCCTTAGCTAAGCGATACGTATTTTCCCCGATGTTACGACTTCACGAGTTACGTCGGCCACACTAATTCTACTTCGCGATTTGAATTTGATTTTCGATTCCAAGGACTTTCATTGATTGGCTAAGTGTGGACGGCGTTCCACGGACATTATGAGCGTGGATCGATTAGGACTCTTTCAGCAGTTACATTAGCACCTTTATAGAGCATCTGGTTTAAGGTCCGGCCTCTATTGCCCAGTTACTTATATAGAGCATCCGGTTTAAGGTCCGGCCTCTATCGCCCAGATACTTATATAGAGCATCCGGTTTAAGGTCCGGCCTCTATTGCCCAGATACTTATATAGAGCATCCGATTAGAGTTCCGGCCTCATATAGTTGATATTTGTAATTGGTTACTTGGGTACTTCTGGTAAGCATCCGGTTCGAGTACGGCCTCCGTACTGTCAGATTCTACTAATTAGGGTTGAGGTTCTGGTTCGATGTTCTCCGTTCTTGAGTTCTTATATGCAATTCTCTTTAGTTATAGTTATTTTGTGTACTCATCGGACTTATGGGGGTCCGTTCGGGTTTTTATTTAACCTGCGCACGAGTGTACCTTCTTGGCTTATGGGGGTCCAGTTAGGTGTAGTTAGCTTATAGATTACTTTAGTTAGTTCATTCTACACTCGTGTGCATTTCATTGTTAGTTATATTTTAGTTCTTGACTTCGGTTTGTGTTATTCCTTCTTTTCAAATTGCCTTTACTTTTCGAGTTCAATCGGCCTATGATGCCTACTGGGTACCTGTTGTTTTGGTACTCATGTTACGCTCTGCATCTATTTCGTGAAGTAGGTCCGAGCACCAGTGGCCAGCGTTGATCCAGTTTGGAGTAGTCTGATCCGGAGATGGGGGTGAGCACACGACGTTTTGTACTATTTCAGTCTCCATCTATGTATATAGACTTGTCTTTTACCTTTCGAGGCAATCCAGTCTATGTGGTCCACTTTTGGGACTTGTACTCGTTTTGTTAGTAGCTCTGTACTAATGACTTCCAGAATCTGGGAGGGATCTTTATTTGTATATATGTTTTAGTTTGCTTCCGCCTATTTATGTTATTTTCTTAAATTTTGCCTACTCTTGGTTAGTTTCTACCCTCAGACCCATTACTTGTTGTTTCGAGTTACGGGTTGGCTTACCTACTAGTGGGTTATAGTAGGTGCCATCAAGATTCGAGAAATCGGGTCGTGACACCCAGCTAACCCCGAGACGCGGACACGGGACCTAGGACCACAAGAGATCCCAAGCTAACCCTGCTGGCATGATCTTGAGCATACTAAATATAATAAACTGATGCGGAAGCTAAATCATAAATAAAATGAAAAGATGGGGAATACCCATATACAACTGAGATAAATGAAAATTGATGAGTTTAATACAAGGAAGATATTAACTCACTACTAAGTTGAATCTATCTATGTCTGAAAATAGCCTCTAACTGACTAGAAATGTTGGGACAGGCCCCAGCTTAGTCTAGCAAAACTGAAACTAAAGGACTAAAATACTGAAAAGAAACTCATGACAATTGTCCTCAGAGAATGAGGACTCACCACTGATTCTGGTTAATTGGAGATCGGGAACCGATCTAAGCGTGATCTGGATGCTGAGAACCAGAACCTACATCACGAGAAGATGTAGCGCACGTATGCATCAGTACTTGAAAGGTACTGAGCATGTAGGATAGAGTAAAGCTGAAATAACATATAACTGAACAAAGCAATAAAGCAATGAAATAATCTGAACATGATATAGATATTGAATGTTGAGCTAACTAAATGCAATGACCAATTTATAACATGCTGAGACTAAATACTGAATATACTGATAAATGGTCAATGCAATAGAATCTGACTGAACTGTGGGAGCTACTAATAACCGACATAAAACCACATGAGCTAAATGTGGAGTCTGATGTATACGCCCCATCGAGAGGACCCAATATACCCTGCCAGAGGTATAGAGGCATTCTGGCGTGATCACTAAACTGATGTTGCCCTCAGAGGGGACTTACACCTACGTGGCTCGTGGTTCTGGGACTATATGGGTACGCTGAACCCTAGTCCAACTCTATATTATGCTACTCCTAATGAACTAAGTGGTTAACTGGTTATGACTGAATTTCTGTAAATACTAAATTTTTGGACCTACGGGCCGATGATTGGAGTCGTCGGTCAAGTCTGCCCGATAGGGCTTCACTAAAATGAGAATAAGTATTTACTCGAAGGTCGGATTTTAGCAAATTTGGTGGCGTTAGAAAGAAGATTCAATTATCTATCTTACCATAGGTTATGGGACACATAATTCATTTTGAGCTAAAAGTTATGACCATCTTAAGTTGACGCATCAACAATTTCAGCTAATTGGCTGTTGACCCTCATCTACGGTCAGACTTACGGACCGTGGATCGAACGACGGTCCATGATGGTCAACCGTAGTTCATGTCAGAGGCTGGGTAAATGAGGTCTTGATCTACAGACACAGACCACAGACTATGGTCTGATCTACGAACCGTGGGTCTGTCCGTGAGTCGAGACTTTGCCGATTTTTCTGAGCTTGGCTGGGGAAGGGTTGCAATAGTGAACCACGGACCACCAGCACAGGGCGTGGTCTGACCTACGGTCCGTGGATGGCAACCGTGGGTTGCACCTGCAACTTCTCAAAATCTGCATTTTTGGTCTGTTTCGGATACAGGGTGTTACATTATTTCCCCCTTGGGACCATTCGTCCTCGAATGAAGACTAAACTAGCTGAAATGGAGGGAGAGGGCTGCAATCCCTACCACTAAATACTGAGAACTGAATTTCTGACTAAACTGAGTTCCAAGAACATGCAAATACGCTGAAAATGCAAGTACAAACTGAAGGATCATGATTCTAAGACTGAATTTACGCATGAATGACTAAAAATCTGAAGAGGAACTATTACCTCAAGCTGGAATGGAATCGGAAGGAAAGAGGTGAGGATACTTAGACTTCATGGCTGCTTCTGCTTCCCAAGTAGCTCCCTCTACGGACTGACTCCTCCACAAAACCTTGACTGAAGCGACTTTTTTGTTTCTCAACCTTCTAACCTGACGATCGAGAATCTCAACTGGTACATCCTTATAAGAAAGGCTATTTTTCACAGCCACACTCTCTAATGGCACCACGGATGCTGGATCACCTACACACTTCTTCAAAAGTGAAATGTGAAAGATTGGATGCACTGTTGCTAAGTCTGTTGGCAACTCTAACTCATAAGCCACTTTACCAATCCTTTTCAAGATCCGGTAAGGGCCTACATATCTAGGACTGAGATTCCCTTTCTTTCCAAATCTCATCACCCCCTTCATAGGTGACACTTTCAGGAAAACCCAATCATCAACTTGTGTAACACCCCGTATTCGAAACAGACAAAAATGCAGATTTTTAGAAGTTGCAGGTGCAACTTACGGTCACCATCCACGGACCGTAGGTCAGACCACGGCCCGTGCTGGTGGTCTGTGGTTCACCACTGTAACCCCTCCCCAGCCATCTTAGAAAATTGGCTAAGTCCCGACTCACGGACAGAACCACGGTCCGTAGGTCTGACCGTAGATGAGGGTCAGCAGCCAGTTAGCTGAAAAATATTGATGGGTCAACTTCAGATGGTCATAACTTTTAGCACAAAACGAATTATGTATCCCATGACCTATGGTTAGATAGATAATTGAATTATCTTTCCAACGCCACCGAGTTTGCTAAATTCCGACCTCCGAGTAAAAAGTTATGCTCGTTTTA
>JAJOOR010008946.1:0-55109 GCA_036250505.1 Solanum acaule
AATAACCAACATGTTCCTTTTTTTATGTCTCTCTAGTATTTGCTTAAGTTTTGAGTGGGCTTAGTCCCAATGTTATATTCAGGTATTAGATGGTTTTGAGACATATTGTATAAAGTCTAAAAAGTCTTCCGCTTGCTATTTATTGAAAGTATCTTCGTGTGTGAAGAAAGTTTTTAATTCCTTATGGTTTTGGTGTCTATGCGATGAATGAATGCTAAGAGACTTGTATTAGACCTCTTCGAGGTCGAGTACGCCGGTTACGACTAGGGGGTGCTCCCGGGTCAAATGGGTGATTGCAATCAATAGTGAATATATGTAAATCAATGAATAAGCTAGACTTTAGTAGGGATAAAACTTTCTCTCAAACAATTTACCCTGAATCAAATTGGTTTCTCTCGAACACCAATAAGCAGCAATTAAGAACAACCTTCGCTTTAGTCCATTCACTCCCTCGAGCTGAATGTGTGGAAAAGGGTTTAGGATTTATTCTCTCGAGCTAAACCCATGACAACCCAATACCCACAGACCATCAAATCAGTAATCTTGGTTTTAAAACCTCTCTCTCGAGCAAGCCAAAAACATGAAGGTAGAGTTTCATTTGCAACTACAACCCTTTAGATTAAGCCACAATTACTGAATGAAATCACTTTTAAACATCATTTACACTATCAATTGACAATACCAAACAGCTAAATCAACACATAATCACACCCTAAGAATTAGGGTTTTAGCTAGACATCATAAAAAGTTAAAAATCTTTACTAAATTGTGTTTCCATCAACTGGGTAAGATTAATATTGTCTTTACAATGGTCTAAGAAAAAGAATCTTCAACACCCACTTCCAATTTCTCAGAAATGGAAATCTTCAAATCTTTAAAGCTAAGGAAAAATGTCTTTAAACTCAGTTCTAAGCTCTAAAACTTGAAAACTGAATAATAATGAAATTTATACAAAAATCTAATGAAAAACGATACTAAGCTAAAAATTCAAACAAGTATTTATAGTCACCAAAAATGTGCTGCGAAAGACCATTTGGCGCAATAAGTCGGGATTGCGGATCAATTCGGCGATCCGCCCTTTGGTCAGACGTTCCATCGCCTTTTTGCTCTGGCCTTCAGTAACTTCAAGTTCTGTAACTTTGGGCGATATCACACTGCATCGCGGAACCGTTCGGTGACTCGCCGACTGCTCATTCCTATCGCTGACTTGATTTTCTCCTTCAGGGCTTGGCACATTGTAACATTAGGCAAGACCATGGCCATTCGGCGACTCACCCAATAGATTAGGCGATTCTCAGGCCTTCTTTTCTTCGTTCTTTCAGCTACCTTGTTCCTTTTTTCTCAATAGTGTGCATGCTTTGTTACCTCAATCCAAATACCTGAAATTCAAGGATATACATCAGTTATTGACACAAACTATGCATTTGAGGACACTAAATCTATCAAAATAAAGCCCTAAATGAGTCCAAATTATGGACTCATCAACACCCCCAACTTAAACTTTTGCTTGTCCTCAAGTAAAACTCAAGTTCAGCAGTTCAAAAACGATGTCTCAAACAGTGCTACATAAGACTCAATCATGAATGCACCCAAAAAGACTCAACTTACTCATGCAAGGATTAATTGTGCACTCAAAGATTTAAGTTGTGACACACCATTATCAAAGAATCTCAAGCTCACAATACTTGCTTCAAATGCAAGTTCAAGCTCAACAAAGGTACTCAAATGCCCTCACACCAAGAATGATTCCATATTCACACACAATGGTTAACAATTTAAAGCTCTGGAATTAAATACAATGCTCACACTCACAAAGATGAACACAATGCATGACTTCACCCATAGGTTTGCCCTTATTTTCCAATCAACACTTGTTTCAGCTCACTCAAGATCAAAAAGGTCTTTTCAAGGCTTGCAACGGGGCTGAGTGCAAAGGTATGGTCATTTAGGCTCACTGTCTGTAATCCTCATGAAATGTGGTGTAAACAACACTTTCTTTCCTTTTTTTCATCATTTTCAGTCGTGCTCACAAGTCATCCCATTATTCACTTTTCATGGATTGTTGGAAACCCCATTTTCTTCTTGCATTTTCACAACTTTTTCATTCTTTTGTTTTTTTTTCTTTTTCGTTCTCTTCTTCTTTTTCTCCCTTTTTCTTTTTATGGAGGGGTTCCATTTTTTCCCAAAACCATAGGTCAAAGGGGACTTTCTTGCACATTTTGATTTACCTTCTCTTTTCACCACATCCCCAACTTAGGCTTTTTAGCCTAAGTTGGCTATTCACACAAACCACAAATCATGAGGATTATGGGTAATGGATCAAGAAAGGTCACAATTTCATCAAGTTTCATCTAAGAAAAGTTTAAGGCTCAAGGGGTGCTCAAGCGGGGTTCACACACTCACAAGGTACGCCACAAAAGAGGTATAATATCATTGTTTCACACTCTTCAAAGTTGTCTAAGATCATATCAAGAGATTGCATCACTTAGTCAACCGGACCACACGGAAAATTCTAGGTGTCATGACACATTGTTCAAGGTAAGCTTATCACACAAGGCATTGACACCAAGGTCAAACAAGACTCCACACTTTCGTTAGTATGCAATACTCATCACAAGAGACTCAATTCGATACTTGGGTAGTCACAACGAGATGCAAAAAGTTCACATATTGTTTATGCAACTTCATTTGGTCTCATCATAGCCACACATTAATTTTTGTTCCATTATGTGCACTATTCAAGTCATCGGTATTGATCAAAATACTTGAATTTGCAGGAGAAAAACCACATGTGTGGCACAATTTTTTTGGAAGGGTCCAAAAATCATTTGCAATTAAAAACAAGGAGCCACAAGCTCAATCATCCACAAAAATAGTGTAACACACAGCTATAGCTCAAAACCCAAATATATACACAAAACAAAAGTCACAAAACATCATAAAAGGTGGGCCCCACCCTACCACAAATAAAAATCATTTGTCCTCAAATGCAAAAAAAAATATCCAAAGGTCAAAATAAAGTAAGACAAAGAGGGAGGTAAAGAAGGGATTCTCTCTACTCTGTCACCCCATCTGTCTGGGCATCAATGCCTGGTGCATCAAGCTGGACTTGGGCATCAGTGCCCGGAGTCCCCTCGGAAGGAACAGTAGCTACTCTAGGATCAGCCAAGGGTGTACCCGCAAAAGTAGCTTGCACAGTTGCATCTACCATGGCCTCCTCAGTCGCAATAAGGCCCTCATATGAAGCTTCCTCAGCCACCTCATGTATCTCCTCGTCCATCTCTGCCTTAGACTCGGGATCAGCTACCTCCTCAACTCTAACCTCATCTCCAGTGGTAGCCAGAGGCAGATCTTGTACATTTGGGATCTCCACCATCCCGAAGATCATGGACAAGTTGGTGGACTTTAGCTGATCCACATCATTTCTCAATGTAGCAATAGCGGCCTTCAAGGCTGTCACCTCCTCGGTGGCCCCTTGGCCACTCTCAAACACCGTTATCCTCACCGCAAGGGCGTCAGTGATAGCACTCAATGGTGTCACAACATTAGCTAGACCAGTCTGAATCATTCTCTGAATGGAGGCCTCAGGTCTAGCAGCACGACAATCGACAAACTGGGCAAGTTGCCCCATCCGGAGTAATGCTGCCTGAGTAAGCGGGTTTCGGGAAATAGTAGCAGCAGTAGGTCTAGGAGGCAGTGCAGCAGTAGTAGAACCTAGAGTGTCAGAAGGAACAACACTAGAAGTACCTGAAGGCCCAGGGGCCGGAGTAGGTAAAACTTTCTCTGCAGGCAGTAAGTTTGCGTCCACAACTGGGGAAGAGTCCACCGGAGCTGCCTTCTTCTTATTCTCCACCTGCTCATTTAGATACTCTACCTCAATTCTCCAAATATCAGTAGAGGATGCAGGAATCACTTTCACATCCTTCTTGGAAACTCTTGGAACTCGAGCCCGTCTGCATAGCTCGATGGTCAACACCAGGAAGGGAAGTGAGGTATGGCGCTGCTTGGCCCTCATGACCATCTCCTATGCTATATTGATATCCAAATTTATCCTAGTCTCCTTGATGATGCAACCCAGACAGGCTGCCTTGGCTAGGCGGAGGATTGACTCGTTCTGGGATGGCATGATAATGTTGTTGATGAAGCCAAAGCCAAACCAGAACCGGGCAGCTATGTTGAGATCTTTATTTTCAGTCGGTGCTCCGATCTCCAACCACTTGGGGGTACCGTCTGATATGAGCAGAGCCATCCATTTCTTCATATTATCCAAGTCTTTGTCTTAATCAGATGCTAGCACTCGTCATCAATGTCATTGGGACAATCCAGCACATTAATAGCTTCACTGTCAGACTTGACCTTCTTTCCCCGGACAACTACATAGTCAACCGGTTTGAATGCTGCTCCCTGCTTCTTCCTCTGTGGTATCAAGGCGCCATAAGAAGCATAAAACTCTCGTACCCAATTTGGAATATATGGACCACGGGGCTTGGTGAAGATCTAGAAATTATGAGACTTCAGACAGCTCATAATCTCTAGGTACCTATCAATCACTCTATCAGTAGACAGGTGCTTCTCCTCAATAATCGTCCTCAGCCCCTCAGACTTTAATTTGTTCATCGACTTGGGAGGAGGACCCGTAAAGGATGTGCTAGGACTACAGCATGTGCTAGAGCTGGAGTAGGAGAAGTGGTGGCTTGAGGAGTCCTGATCCTAGATGGATCATTCATCCTTTTGGACCGCAACTCTGTCTTTTGTGCCGCTACTAGCACATCATCCTTAAAAGCTACAGTCTGGTGCTCACCCTCACTATTAGAAGTAGTGAAGTGGGTGGCATAAACACTGTCACTGTTGGAGCTGGCCTCCGATGACGCTGGTTCTTTCCCTTTGCCTTTAACTTTCCCACAAGGTATGGGAAGTTTGGTCGATTTGCCTCTGGATGTAGCTGTAACCTCATTGATTATAATCCCCTTAGCCTTTATTCAGGGTGGCATGTCTCTACCTGCAACCTTAGGTCTAGCCATGTCTGCAAAACATCATGAAAAAGTTAGAAACATTTCAATCAAAGGCACAGAAAAATAATTGTAGACAGACTCGCCGAACAGGTCGGCGAGTCGCCGAATCACTTTAGTGAGCTAGATCGGGCTCGCCGAAAGGATTGTTTCAAAATTCTCAGAAAATTTTGGCATGTCAGTGAAGGGAAGGCCTTTTGGCGAATCATCGATAGTATTCGGTGAGCAAGGATTAGTCTGTCGAAAGTTACAATGCAATTTAGGCTAAAGGGTGCTGACAAAGGGCAATAAAGAAGACTTTCGGAGAGTCGCCGAGTGCCTTCGTCGACCTCAAGCTTCTCGCCGAAAGTTACAAAGTCAAACAACAAGTATAGCATGAAACTTAAGGCGAGATGGGGAACTTCGGCGAGCTCGACCCAGCTCGCCAAACGACCCAATGTGCCTACTTTCAACCCAACTTCTCGAATTCAACCCCACAACCCTCAAAAACAAAATCAAAGAATGCACTTATTAAATTAAAGAAAGACCCATAACACCATTACCTCGGGATACTTAGACTTCTCCCGATTTTGCCAAATTTGTCCATTTGATGACTTTTCCCCATAAGAATGACGGCACCCACTCTATGATTGAGCAAATTATATCATTTGGCACAACTACAGGTTACTTAGACTTCACCCAACTAGACCCAACAACATGCAGGCACAACCCCCACAAGATTTTACCAATTTTAAGGCATAAATTTACGGGAATTCAACAATATAAACTCTATGGGCAAGAACGCCAAATTAAAACAGGCATACACACATACTAACACTATTAGAGAGGCCCAACACATGACAACATGATAAGATCATTTGCATAAGAGTACAATTTTGATAAAAGTAAACTCGGGGTTCAGAAAACCAACCTTTGATGCCGATTAATAAAGACTGAAATGCTAGGCAGTAAAGTAATCCACTCTAAACAAGAATCTAATGACTAAAACACTCTAAAATGCAAAAAGTATGGGAAAGTAAAGTGTGGGTGTGAGTTTGGGAAGTTTAGAAGTGAGGGAGAGCGAAAGAGTTGGAAGTTTAAACCTTTGGCCTTTTAAAAACCGTCCAGTTCTCGCCTATTCGGTGACATTAGTAATGCTCACTGACCCACTCGGCGACACGCCGAGTAGTCACTTACCTTGTCAATTTTTACAGGACCTCCAGTTAATGTGGGGATCCAACCAGCGGACTAGATCGCGATCGCCGACCTGGTCGGTGACTCGCCAAGTTGCTCCCGGGTTCGTCAAGTTTTACAGACTCCAAATTAAAATTGTCTTGAGTCTAACGGTTATCTAGGTCAGGCTCGCCGACCTCTTCGGTGAAGCGCCGACTGGACCTTTAGCTCGCCAATCTGCAGTTTTCAAACACTTTCCACACATTGACCTGCACATTCAACACGCCATTATTCCAAAATTAAAATGAAAGAAAATAAAACTTGGGTTGCCTTCTAAGAAGCACCTTAGTTAACGTCGCGACACGATGCAAGTCCACACTTAAACCTCACTCTTGGGGTTAGCCATAGTATCACTAGGCAAACCCCTTTGTTGTCTCAGGTTCAAATGAGACGAGATATGACCCATTTGGGTCTCCAACTGTTTGATCGACACTGAATGGGAGGTAACGGTCTGGCTAAGGGTCGACACATCTTCTTTCATCCTTTTTAAAATCTTGTCTGACCCCTCAACTTTGTTGACGATACAAGAAAGCATATCCTCAGACCGGCCACCTTCCGAATCCTTTGGCTTTTGGTGCTCATGGGGAGGCACATATCTATCCTTCTCCCCATCCTTCCAATTAGGATTTTGGACCCTCTTTTCTCGATCGCGATCCTTCCAACCTTCATCCCTATTCCAACCTTGGTTATTACCACCCTGCCTCGGGTAGTTTGAACGATAACCACTACCTTGGTTGGCTAGGAATTCACCTCTTCATTATACAAGTCCTCAAACTTGGACTCCTTCGGATTAGCACACCCGACACCCACAACATTGACACCTAGAGCACAAGCTCCAATGACATTTTTAGACAAAATGTCAAGTTGTGTCATGATCTTGGCCATGTTTTGGTCTTTTTCTTGGTCTTTCTCCAACTGCTCTTTGGTTAATTTAAACGTGAGAGGGGAGACCTGGTCTTCACGGGTATACCACGCCCTATTTATGGTAGTCATGCCATCCAAGAGTTGAGATGCTATCACATAAGGTTGCTACATCAAACCTCCAAGAGAAAGTTGGTCAGTAACACCCTTATTTACCGAATCAAGACTCTGGTAAAAATACTGCAGCAACACGTTGTCAGGCAAGCCATGAGTTGGTCATTGAAGCACTAACTTCTTGAATCGCAACTAAGTTTCATGAATTGGCTCGTCTTCTAAACCCTTGAAGCTCTAAATGATGTCCCGAAGAGTCATCATCTTCGATGGAGGGAAAATTCACACTTCAAATGCAGTAACCAACTCCTTCCACGAAGTGATTGATTCACGTGGTAATTCAGCCAGCCACTTACACGCTTCTCCCATCAAAGAGAATGGGAGCAACCTCAACCAGACTGATTCTTGGGAGATGTTCTTGAAGGAGAACGGTCTGCATACATCCACGAAGTTTCTAATATGCTCATGGGGATCCTCATGAGCCAATCCACTGAACAGCCCATTCAATTGCAAGAGCTGCAACATAGTACTCTTGATGTGGAACACCGCATTCCCTTCGGCCGGAGGCAAGAGAATGGCACCAATACCTCCCATGAGATGGGGGTCATTAGCATTAGGGCTCGTTGACATCGTTGAGGTTTTCGGTGTCATCTTGATGGCCTACTTGGCTGCCATTACTGTCGTTCACACTTATACTTCCTGTTTCAACACACAAACAAGCAAAACAAAACTAAAATTAGGTAAGTATCACTATAGCTAACAAGAACAAAATTCAACTTAACTAAAAATTCTCAAGTAACACCACTTCCCGGCAGCGGTGCCATTTTGATAACTATTTTAACAATTTTATCAAAGACACTTCATCCAATATTAAGTGCCAACGATCGTTAAGTAGTAATATAACCCAACTAAGTGAGTTGGAGTCGAGTCTCAAGGGAGTGGTAAGTATTTGAGAATCAATAGAAAAGCATGAATATGCTCAAGTCAATCATAGCTAAAAACATTTACGAATAAAAGCATGGTTCAAGTTTGGGCTGACACAAGTGTCAAATATCAAGGGGGTTATGGTTTCAACTATCAGCTACAACATTAAATAACACTAAAATAACAAATATAGAGACGGGATTCTTGGGATGTGATTGGATTATGGGCTAAGGTAGACAAATGGGTGATTGCAATCAATAGTGAATAGTTGTAAATCAGTGAATAAGCTAGACTTTACTAGGGATAAACTTTTTCTCGAACAAGTTACCCTGAATCAAATTAGTTTCTCTCGAACACCAATAAGCAGTAATTAAGAACAACCTTTGCTTTAGTTCATTCACTCTTTCGAGCTGAATGTGTGGAAAAGGATTTAGGATTCACTCTCTCGAGCTGAACCAATGACAACCCAATACCCACAGACCATCAAATCAGTAATCTTGGTTTTAAAACCTCTCTCTCGAGCAAGCCAACAACACAAAGGTAGAGTTGCATTTGCAACTACAACCCTTTAGATTAAGCCACAATTACTGAATGAAATCACTTTAAACAACATTTACACTATCAATTGACAATACGCAGCTACTAAATCAACCCATAATCACATAATCATACCCCAAGAATTGGGGTTTTAGCTAGACATCATAAAAAGGTAAAAATCGTTTCCAAATTATGTTCCCATCAACTAGGTAAGGTTAATATTGTCTTTACAATGGTCTAAGATGAAGAATCTTCAACACCCACTTCCAATTTCTCAAAAATGGAAATCTTCAAAGCTAAGGAAAGATGTCTCTAAACTCAGTTCTAAGCTCTAAAACTTGAAAACTTAATAATAATGAAATTTAGACAAAAATCTAATGAAAAATGATACCAAGCTAAAAATTGAAACAAGTATTTATATTCGCCAAAAATGTGTTGTGAAGGACAATTCGGCGCAATAAGTTGGGATCGCCGATCCACTCGGCGATCCGCCCTTTGGTCAGTTCCATCACCTTTTTGCTTTGGCTTTGAGCAATTTCAAGTTCTGTAACTTTGGGCGATATAGCACTGCATCGCAGAACCGTTCGGTGACTCGCCGACTACTTCTCTCTATCGCCAACTTGATTTTCTCCTTTAGGGCTTGGCACACCGGAACATTAGGCGAGACCATGGC
Organism: Solanum acaule; assembly: GCA_036250505.1. NCBI lineage: Eukaryota > Viridiplantae > Streptophyta > Magnoliopsida > Solanales > Solanaceae > Solanum > Solanum acaule. The sequence continues at coordinate 9,328 of JAJOOR010008946.1, forward strand.
AATTCGGCAACTCACCCAATGGATTAGGTGTTCCTCAGGCATTCTTTTCTTCGTTCTTTCAACTGCCTTGTTCCTTTTTGCTCAATAGTGTCCATGCTTTGTTACCTCAATCCAAATACCTAAAATTTAAGGATTTACATCAGTTATTGGCACAAAATATGCATTTAAGGACACTAAATCTATCAAAATAAATCCCAAATGAGTCCAAATTGTGGACTCATCATTGAGGCACATGAAATGGTTGAATATCTTGATGTGGCACTTGTAGGTACATCCAGAGATCATTGAGAGCCGTTAAATAGGGTGTTAGGTCCTCCACCCAAGCCCTCCATTGAAGAAGCACCCCAACTGTAGTTAAAAGCATTGCCATCCCACCTCAGGTATGCATTTTTAGGTGAAGATAAAACTTTACGGTTATTTTGTTTGCAGCATTGTCTGATGCATAGGTGGAAGCAGCATTAATCATCTTGCAGAAGAGAAAAGCAGCCTTGGGTTGGCAAATTTCCAACATCCATGGAATAAGTCCCGCGTTGTGCATGCATAAAATATATATGGAGGAAGAGCATAAGGCGAGTGCATAGCATCAGCGGAGACTAAATCCAATGATGAAGGATGTGGTGAGAAAAGAGGTAATTAAGTGGTCAGATTCAGGGATCGTGTACCCAATATTAGATAGTAAATGGTTGAGTCCAGTACAGTGTGTGCCCAAGAAGGGCGGAATGACGATGGTAACTAATGAAAAGAATGAGTTGATCCCCACAAGAACAGTGACTGGGTGTCATATCTGCATGGATTATAGAAAGTTGAATGATGCCACCAGAAAGGACCATTACCCGGTACCTTTTATTGATCAGATGTTGGATAGACTAGCGGGTCAGGAATATTACTCTTTCCTTTATGGCTACTCAGGGTACAATCAAATTGTTATTGCACTAGAGGACCAGGAGAAGACTACCTTCACTTGTCTGTATGGCATGCATGCATTCAAGCGCATGCCATTCAGCTTATGTAATGCACCGGCGACATTTCAGAGATTCATGATGGCAATCTTCCATGATATGGTGGAGGATTTTGTTGAAGTGTTCATGGACGACTTCTTAATGTTTGGTGAGTCTTTGAACTTTATTTGACTAATATTGACAGAGTTCTTGCTAGGTGTGAAGAAATAAATTTGGTTTTGAACTGGGAGACGTATCACTTTCTAGTTAGAGAGGGAATTGTGTTGGGGCACAAAATCTCCAAGAATGGGCTGGAAGTTGACAAATTCGAAGTGGAGGTTATTGAGAAGTTGCCACCACCAATCACAGTGAAGGGAGTCAGAAGCTTTCTAGGCCATGATGGGTTCTATAGGAGGTTCATCAAAGACCTCTCTAAGACTGCAAGACCTATGTGCAGCGTGTTAGAGAAAGAGATGAAGTTTGTATTTGATGAGAAGTGTTTGCAGGCATTTGAGCTATTGAAGAAGAAATCGATAGAATCAGATATTCTGATTACTCCAAACTGGGAGCTTCCATTAGAGTTGATGTGTGATGCCAGTGATATAGCGGTTGGCGCAGTGCTTGGGCAGCGAAAAGAAAAGATGTTTCATTCCATATACTATGCTAGCAAGACATTTGATGCAGCTAGTCAAATTATACTGTTACTGAGAAGAAGATGATGGCATTAGTGTTTGCACGTGATAACTTCAGATCATACTTAGTGGGAACCGAAGTTATAGTCTACATTGATCATGCTACAATCTGGTACTTGTTTGATAAGAAGGATGCCAAGCCGAGGCTAATTAGGTGGATTCTGCTATTACAAGAGTTTGATCTAGAGATAAGAGATAGGAAGGGAACTGAGAACCAGATAGCTGATCATCTGTACAGATTGGAGGATTCATCTCATGTACAAAATGAGGGGTAGATTCGCAAAGAGTTTCCTAATAAGCAATTGCTTGCCTTGAACCTTGCTCAAGTGCCTTGGTATGCTGACACTGTTAATTTTCTGGTAAGTTGTTTATTTCCACCTGGGGCCTCAACACATCAAAAGCAGAGGCTGAAGTATGATGCACGCTTCTATGTATGGGATGAGCCCTTCTTATTCAAGTAGGGACCTGATCAGATGATGCGAAGGTGTATAGCTAAACAGGAGGCAAAATAAGTGTTAGAGAGTTGTCACTCTTCACCATATAATGGACACCACGGGGGCAAACGAACTGTAAATAAGGTATTGCAATCCGATTTCTTTTGGCCTACTCTGTTTAAAGATGTTGCTCTGGTTGTGATCAGTGTCAAAGGATGGGCACCATTTCTAGAAGGCATGAGATGCCATTGAGCAATATACTGGAGGTTGATATCTTTGACGTGTAGAGGATACAATTTATGGGACCATTCCCATCGTCTCGTGGAAATCAATACATCTTAATGGTAGTGGACTACGTGTCCAAGTGGGTGGAGGCTATTGCATTACCATCCAATTATTCAAAGGTGGTCGTGAAATTCATTCGGAAGCACATCTTCACCGGGTTCGGAACTCCAAGGGCTATGATCAGTGATGGAAGTACGCACTTTATTAATAGTTTAGTGCGTACTTTATTAGCTAAATATAGGGTAAGACACAAGGTGGCTACAACATATCACCCCCAGACTAGTGGGCAGCTAGAACTGTCTAATAGAGAAGTCAAGCAGATTCTCCAAAAGACTATGAATGCCCAAAGAAAAGATTGGGCTGACAAGCTAGATGATGCCTTGTGGGCATATCGTACTGTATACAAGACACTGATAGGGACTTCTCCTTATCAAATGGTATTTGGAAAAGTGTGTCATCTACCAGCTGAAATGGAGCATAAGGCATATTGGGAGATTAAAAAGTTGAATCTGGATGCTGAGTTAGCTGGAAGGAAGAGAATAACGCAGCTGCATGAGTTAGAAGAGTTCAGGCTTCACGCCTATGATAATGCTAAGTTGTACAAAGAGAAGACCAAGAGATGGCATAAGAAGCATATTATGTCACGCGCCTTTGAGCCTGGTCAATTAGTGTTGTTGTTTAACTCAAGGTTGAAATTGTTCCCCGGAAAGCTTCGGTCTAAATGGAGTGGTCTGTTTGAAGTGGTGAGGATGACTCAACATGGTGTGGTGGAGCTAAGGAACAAGGACAAGAGCTCTACTTTCCTTGTGAAAGGACAACGGGTAAAGCACTATTTTGGAAATGATGTTGATCGTAAGTTTAAAGCGCTCACATTGGATGACGAATGAGTCATGAGATGGGTCGTGCCGCGACGTTAAATCAGGCGCTACACGGGAGGCAACCCCTGAACCCTCGTAATAGTTAGGATTTCTTTTCTTTTCTTTTGTTATTTCAATTAAAAAAATGATATATTCAGAAAAGTACAAAAATATGAGTAGGACCACTAGGGGTGTGCAAAAACCGAATCGACCGATAAACCGAACCGAAAAAAGTGTTATTGGTTTATTGCTATTGGGTTATTGGGTTAACGGTTTCTTAATGGTTTTACAAAAAAAAATCGGGTTATCGATTCGGTATTGGTTTTCAATATTGGGTTATTGGGTAAACCGATAACCCATTAAGAGTTAAGACTATAGTAATTTACTACTTTTACATATACATACATATTAGTAAATATTAATCGCTTTATCTTAATAGTTATGTCTTTGTCATTTAACCATCAATTCATACTTCGCTGTGATTTTGAGTTCATAACTTTACATTATACAAATGTATAGTTCTTTTTAAGTTTGTTATTATTATTTCTATTTTATGAGCTTTTGTAAAGTTACATTATTGTTTTGTCGTGTCAAATTTATTAGAGAAGTCATATATTTATTTTATAAGCATTTTCTTATTGGTTAAACCAAAAACCGAACCGTTAAGGACCAAAACCGATAAACTGAAAACTGATAAAAAATTATCTTATTGGTTCATTATTGGTTTAGCGTATTTAAAAACCGAAAACCGATAAGCCGAATTGACCGATGCACACCCCTAAGTGCCACGACCAAAACTAAGGCGCTGGATGGGAGGCAACCCATCATTTTTGTACTAATGAGTGTTGCACTTAAAATGTGCAGGAATCAGAAATTTTGACTCACGGTGCATCGCAGAGAGGGATACATATTTTGCCTCGCTTGGAATTAATATTCCAAGTTGAGGTGAAACACTCCGAGTGCCCGCGTTGCGGAGGGTCTTGGAATTTTGGTTTCAACAGAGATTAACATTTACGTCAAGAAAAGGGGGTCAGCGTAACAACCCCGCGTCGCGGAGAGGGAATGAAATTTTGACTTCATAAAAATTTTAATTAATTTCGCGAGGCAGAACATTCCATGTCCACCCTGCGTCGCGCCCCAGGTAAGTTAACTTCGATTTTCATTAAATGAAACGGGTTTTTCCCGTTTTAACTTGAATTAACCCGACCCAGACCCCTTTTAACCCCTATGTTTTCAGAAAACCCCATTATTTCACTTATTTCGTGATTTTTTACTCCCTTTCCCCTTCTCCCTTGATCAATTTTAGCTTCTACATTCGTAACGCGCTGCCCCTTTGAACCTTCTCCTCCTCGATTTCGTGCAACTAAGCTGCTCCAAGTATGTATTTTAGTATTCTCTTTCTTTGAGAGGTGTTCTTGCTTGTGGAAACTGTTGGTTAGAGTATCGGGTTTGGGAATTGTGGGTTTAACATGGGGACGTTTGTTCATTCTGTGTTCAATATTGTTGTTATATGTGATTTTGAATTCTTGAGTAAAAATCAGCTAATGTTCATTGTTATTGTTCGAGAATTGATTGGGTGAAGATATGTGGGTCATGCATGCTTGTGATGGATTCTTTTCTAAATGGTTAATGATTGATGTAGAGTCTTGAGTGAATTGCTTTAGTTTTGTTGATTGTGGATGTAAGGTGAGTTGGATAGGGTTACATGTACGTTCTTTGTCTGAAGATTGGGGTAGTATGTGGTCCCAAATGGGGGTAATTCTTTATGGGTGGTCAAACCAAGTGTAGTAAGTATAATAGATGTGTCTGAATTGTAGCGCGTGCATTCTTGAAAAACACAAGTGGTATATGCTTGAATGAAATCGATTGCTTCATTTGAACTGTGGGATTTTGAAGTCTAAGTAGAAAGTCCTTTTGATCTTGATTAAGTAGTGATTTGGTCTGAAATTGTTGCATATGTTGGTTGTTGTGGATTCTTGAGTAGCGTCTATAATTGTATGCATCATTTGGAAGGGGTAGTTGTTGGTGTTTGTTGTGGTTTACTTGTGTACGCCTGTGGGAAGTCTGAGTACCTAGGCAAGAGGTTGCATTGAACTAAGTCATTTTTTTTATCATTGTGATGTAGTCATTTGGGCTGAACTATGTTATGTTTGCAGGTAATTGTTATGACCCGATTTCGAAAACTAAGGTTTAAAGCCATTTCGCAACTTTGGCAATTTTGTTAAGTTTTTTGGAAAAATTTATAGCTTGAAAGTCGCCACTTAATTTTTAGGGAAAATTAAGAAAACCATTTTAAAAGGGGTTTTTGAAAGAAAATGTTTTGAATAAAACTAGAGTTGGGTAAGGGTTCAAATAATTCTCTAAGGAAGGGTTTAGGCATCTTAGAGAATCCGCTAACACACGGTTGACCGACGGATTCAAAAGTTTGGCTAATTTTTAAAAGAGAACTTAAATCACTTTAAAATCTTGTTGAAAACTTAGGTAAAAATCTCTTGATACGTCTAAAAATCTCAAGAAAAAACCTAACTTGAAACTTTTATCCATAGTCAAGTTTTGAATCATACAATTAATTCAAACTCATAAACATGGAGTAAAGAACCTTGTTTAACAACTATGAAAGGATATAAAAAAAATCCTTCAAGTCATTCATACAAAGTCCCAAGTTAAATTAAAAGACAACTAATTTATTTTAAGAAACTTAACAATTTTATCCTATTCAAAAATTTGAACTAAATAGTTAGTTCAAACTCATAAACATGGATTCAAAGCTTTTCAACAACTATGAAAGAACATGAAAGGTTCTTAAGTTATTCTAATAAGCTGAAATTGCCTAACTTAAAATGAGTTTCGAAATTTGAAAACTTGAATAAAAATATCTCCCCAAGGATTCATCTAAATTAGTAAAGGTTAGTAAGCAAATAATATAATAGATAATAACACATCCAACATGATAAGAGTGATAACATTTAAAAGAATTTGGACTTTTAGTCCAAAAGCAATTGGCCGCTACTGCTGAGTTCAAATTGGACTTTTCAAAGTCCAACTTTCAATTTTCCAGCCCTTTAGTCTATTGATGCTGCTGTCTTCTTGGGTTTTAACCCAATAATAATAGCTTCCCATTTTCCTGCCTTTTCAAGGCTGCTGGTGCTGCTAGTTTTCAGGATCTTTACCCAACTTTGCTCCTCGTTTTTCTGCCTTTTAGAGGCAGCTGCTGCTGCTGGTCATTTTGTTGAATTTTTAAGTCCAAAAACTCAAATTTTAGCCCTTTAGGACCATTATATTTCGCTACCGAGCTGCTGCCTATGGTTTGGATTTTAACCAAACAATACTATCTTCCCTTTCACGATTCCAATGGAGGTTGACTCAACAAGAGGAACATGCAAGAGAGAGGAGTCCATTGGACTCAAACGAGTGAGTCATGCAAAGAAAACAAAGGATATAAGGATAAGTAAATGAACAAATTCTTTAATAATTAAACTAAGAGATAAGGTTTAAGTGTATCAATTCGGCAATTTGTCCTTAACCACAATTTAAACAGCAAACCCATTATTACCAAAGAGCTACTGCCTTAACATGTTGGAATTAATCATAAGGGAAATAAAATTATAACTAAAAAACCAATGAGAATTAAAAATATTTAATGACCAAGATGCACTTTGGTACCCTATGGTAAAACCAATAAAATAGATTAAAAGTTCGGGAAACTGCCATACATTTGAGCAAAATATCAAAAAAGATAAGGAAGGGGACAATTAAGAATTAGCCATAAAATCTTAAGAAACTTTAGAAAGAGTTAAAGTAACCCTCTAAGAGAAACAAGACTACCAAACACATACATAGCTATTTTAAGGCATTTGAGCATATAGAAAGTAAGAGGAAAACTAGATTAGAAATATGAATTCATACATCATGAGAACGAATTAGATAACAATCATATCTAACTCTCAAGTGATAAACAAATGGGTACTGGAAACAGGAGATAAATATCTCAAGAAACTATGACAAGCTATGAACAAATAGAGAAAAGGAAATGACCTTGCTAGAAACAGAATTCTAGGAATACAAATAATTAACATGCTGATTCAGACATTTAGACTTCAGAAAAATGAAAGCAAACTAAAAAGAAACAATCAAAATATCATAATCCTTTGAAAAAAGTGACAAGTAAAACACTTTAGATGATTATAACAAGAGTTGCACTTTTTAGCAAGACTAAATACACAATAGCAAAATGTCATACAAACAAAAACTTAATATGGTTTTGAAGAAAATAACAGTTAGGAAAAAGATACAACATACTCATACTAATCAAAACAGGAAAGAACATGCTGAGAAATTGGAACAACTGTTGGAAAGAAAAATAACATGGACACCATACTCGGGTTAGAAAATCACGACGAGCAAACTTGAATATAGAAAAAGGATAGGTAACTAAACTAAACCGACAATAATCCTCTTTCCATCAACATTAAGACTAGATAAAGCTATCCATAACGCAAGAAGATACAAAAAAACCATCAGGAATAACAACACTATAAAAGATTTTCAAATCGAATGAACAAAACAATCACACATATCATCCTGACGACTAAAATGCCTGAACACAAAAAGCATAACTCTAACCCTATTCAACACTGATAATCCCTATCCGGAAGGTATAAATATATAAATTAATCGAGTTCAACGATAAGCAATTATACTAATTTTTAAGCTACTGGAAACATACTTAAATAGCTAATGCCAAACACAATTTCAATGAACAAGACATAATTAAGAGCCAACATAAATACCGAAATAAAGAGAAGATTACCTGGTTGTGGACAGCGAACCAGGCGACAAGTTTGATGGAAGCGATTTCACCACCTCTGTAAACTCGAACAACCACAAAAAGCCACAAAATTTTAAACTATGGAACCAAGAGTTCCCAAAACTTTTAGGGTACTCTTTGGTCTCCAAAAATCCGTCCCTTGAACAGTGAGGAGAAGGGCTTTTTATAGCACCCAAAATCTCCAAATTCTGAGTATTTTTGATGTGGGATTTTGAGAGATAAGGAATGCCAACTAGCTAGCGTATGAATTTGCATGGAGATGCATTGATTTTGAGCGAAGGACGATCGAGGCGCGAGATTTCGACACCTAAACCTCTCCAATGGTCTTCGTACGAGAGGATAAAGGAGATGGGAGGATGCATCGCGTGATGGGTTCACCGGGTCGCGCGTTGCTGGACTGGATATTTCTGTGTCACGATTTGGGTTTGCAGCGCGTTGAAGAAGATGAAGAACGAGTACGAAGGTCATGCATGTACTGGTTGTATCGTACGCGTCTGTTATGCTGGATTTGGAACGGGTTGGGTCGATGGGTTTAGGCCGAATTTGGGTCTTGAAATTGATTTTAAAAGAGTTTAAAGGCAAAGAGATGGCCTTAGTCCCTTGGTTTGAAAATAAATTATGTATCCAATTAATTATTGAGTTTCCTTACTCCGACAATATAAAACAATCATCTTGACATAAAATCTAAATTACTTTTGAAATAAAAAGGATTAGTTACGTAATCTAATTGACTTTTGAAGAAATAAAAATGCTAACTTAGTTAACACACCATTTTACTAAAACGAATTTCTAAATATTTATTCAAAAATGAAAATTATATAAATCTATGTATTTCAAGTATATAGAGATATATTTTATAGGGAAAAAAGGAAAGTCGCCTTGAAAATGATTTCTAAAGTATTTTTTATTTTTTCAAAATAGTCTCTTCAAATTGTTTGAATTTTAAGAAGCTTGACAATTAATTAAATTGTGGAGGGTCAAATTTGGGTGTCAACAACTGCCCTTCGTTTGACTGGGATGGATGAAAGAGATCTGAGGCAAATGAAATTGACGAATCCAATTTTGTCCGTCCACTAATTCATCTCTTTGGAAAGGTGAGTGGTAAGAATCCTGAGGAATTATGGTCGAACCCTGGTGTTGGATTTCCTACATATCTCAGGTTACAAGAACTCAGGCCACTTGTAGTTCAAAAGACGCCTGATTTTAAGCATGATTTTGAAATAATTGCAAAAGTTATTCCGATGTCAGAGTATGAAGAAACTGAAAAGCTAGAGAACAAAGTGATGACAGAGTTGTTGGAGTACAGTCGAGTTTTCATCATTAAGTCCGCCTACATAACCCAAAACTTTAGGAATCAGATTGTTTGTAGTTCGACTCAATCGGTTGAAAAAGGAAATCTTGTATGCGGAAATAACCTTTAGCTTAAGGATGAATGACAAATGAGTTGAGCGTGACAAAAAAATTGGCTTGTAAATATCTCAACTATGAATGTGGGGCCCTTCACACGCATAGGTAAGAACGTACACAGACATAGCTTCCAAAGCTCTAGGTGTATTGTCACTCGAATTTGAAAATTTGCCTCCGGTGAGAGTTGAAATTTTTACTAAAGGCGAAACTGAAACTATTAAACCCAAGAAAATACCCACACGCCTTAGGATAGGGATGTGATTTGATTATGGTGGAAGTCGCTCCTTAAATCGCGTCCTAAGAGTTTGATATTCCTCTTTGGATTATGTCCCAGTTCACTGCTAGGAAAAATTCCACGTTGTGCTGCGTCCTATTTTCACGTAGTACACTTTGTGTGTTGCAAAATCTGGAGAAGATTGTCAGTAGAAAATGTAACATAAATACAAATATAATTTGTGCAAACCTAGTTTAATATGCATACTGAAGGAGATGACGATCCAGCTTCAAGTGTATTGCTCTTGAAGGAAGTGGTGATCCAAAATGATGTGTCAATTTGAACAATGTGATGATTCAATAACATAATATAATGTGTCACTTTTAGGGAGATGACTTCCCAACATGTCACTTTTTAGGGAGGTGGCCTCCCAACGTGTCACTTTTTAGGAGGTGAGTTCCCAACATGTCACTTGTTTAGGGAGGTGACATCCCAATATAATATAACTTTGTGTCTAAGGGAGGAATTGTCCCACATTAATAATAACGTGTCACTTCTTGGGAAATGACTACCCAATGTAACGTATCACATTCCGGAAGGTGACGCTCTAATGATAATTTAACGTGTCACGTTGAAGGAAGTGACGCTCCAATAATAATTTAACGTGTCACGTTGAAGGAAGTGACAATCTAATAATGATTTAACGTGTCACGTTGAAGGAAGTGACATTCCAATAATAATTTAACATGTCACGTTGAAGGAAGTGACGCTCCAATAATGATTTAACGTGTCACGTTGAAGGAAGTGGCACTCCAATAATAATTTAACATGTCACGTTGATGGAAGTGACGCCCCAATAATAATTTAACATTTCATGTTGAAGGAAGTGACGCCCCAATAATAAGTTAACGTGTCACGTTGAAGGAAGTGACATTCCAATAATAATTTAACGTGTCACGTTGAAGGAAGTGATGCTCCAATAATCATTTAACGTGTCACGTTGAAGGAAGTGATGCTCCAATAATAATTTAACGTGTCATGTTGAAGGAAGTGACGCTCCAATAATAATTTAACATGTCATGTTGAAGGAAGTGATGCTCCAATAATAATTTAATGTGTCACGTTGAAAAAAGTGACTATCCAATAATAATTTAACGTGTCATGTTGAAGGAAGTGACTCTCTAATAAAAATTTAACGTGTCACGTTAAAGGAAGTGACGCTCCAATAATAATTTCACGTGTCACGTTGAAGGAAGTGACTCTCCAATTTTAATTTAATATGTCACATTGAAGGAAGTGACGCTCCAATAATAATGTATCACTTTGAAGGAAGCGACACTCTAATACAATACCCTAATAATAAAGAACAAATCATAAAAATAGGGAGTAAGGTTATAACATAGTAATTTGATTAGCTTCTAGTAGTTTGTGAAGCCGATAACATCTCCGGTTGTCATTAAAACTTTCTCATCCCTGCGTACCTAAAATATTTGTTAGTTAAGAATAGAGAGATTGATAAATGTCAAGACTCTTAAATGCGTCATGATGATCTGGCATCCATAGAGAACACGAGATTCTGGAAGAACGCTTTGAGAACTCATAACGTTGAAACAAAGCACTAATGGACAATTAGGGATGCTGCATAAGGTACACCCCTACTTTAAGTCTGGAATTTCTTATAAAGAGAAGACTGGTTTGATAAAGGATATCTTTGAAACTTGAAGGTGAACGGAGATTTTGAGAACTTTGAACCTTTTCAAAAAGTTGCCCTTGTTTCCAATCCAAGGGTACTTAACTGAAATAATTTGCAAGAAATGAAGAATGACTGATTCAAAAACATGGCCCAGTTTCCTTTGAGGTCTATAGTTTAAAATAGTTAGAAGATCGAATCCTTATATAGGATTGCCTACGTATCTTGCTGGAACAAGAAATCAAGTCTGACGTAGTTCGAACCTGAAACTTAAAAGAATTCTTGGAGAAAAAAAATGAAATTTTCCTTAAAAGGGGCAGAAGATTTGAAATAACGGAAGACAACTTTCGTCAACGCAAAATAGAGAATAAGATTCAGCTTGTTAGACTGGATCAATAGTGTCGGAAATCCTTCATAATGGAATTTGAAAAAGGTTGGCTCCTGCCATTTTTCTGGTGAATATCTGATTTGATCATTCAAAACTTCAAAAAAGATAAGGAAGGGGACAATTAAGTATTAGCCATAAAAACGTAGGAAAGTTTAGCAAGAGTTAAAGTAACCCTCTAAGAGAAACAAGACTACCAAACACATACATAGCTATTTTAATGCATTTTAGCATATAAAAGGTAAGAGGAAAACTAGATTTGAAATATGAATTCATACATCATGAGAATAGATTAGATAGAAATCATATCTAACTCTCAAGTGATAAACAAATGGGTACTGCAAACAAGAGATAAATATCTCAAGAAACTATGACAAGCTATGAACAAACAGAGAAAAGGAAATGACCTTGCTAGAAACAGAATTCTGGGAATACAAATAATTAACAGGCTGATTCAGACATTTAGACTTCAGACAAATGAAAGAAAACTAAAAAGAGACAATCAAAATATCACAATCCTTTGTAAAAAGTGATAAGCAAAACACTTTAGATGATTTTAACAAGAGTTGCACTTTTTAGCAAGACTAAATACACAATAGCAAAATGTCATACAAACAAAAACTTAATATGGTTTTAAAGAGAATAACATTTAGGAAAAAGATACAACATACTCATAGTAATCAAAAAAGGAAAGAACATGCTGAGAAATTGGAACAAAGGCAACTGCTGGAAAGAAAAATAACATGAACACCATACTTGGGTTAGAAAATCAAGATGAGCAAACTTGAATATAGAAATCGGAGAGGTAACTAAAATAAACCAACAATAATCCTCTTTCAATTAGCATTAAGACTAGATAAAGGTATCCATGATGCAAGAAGATACAAAAAATCCATCAGGAATAACAATACTTTAAAAGATTTTCAAATCGAACGAACAAAACAATCACACATATCAGCCTAACGACTAAAATGCCTAAACACAAAAAGCATAACTCTAACCCTATTCAACACTGATAATCCCTATCCGAAAGGTATAAATATATGAATTAATCGAGTTCAACGATAAACAATTTTACTAATTTTAAGCTACTGGAAACATACTTAAATAGCTAATGCCAAACACAATTTCAATGAACAAGACATAATTAAGACCAACACAAATACCGAATTAAAGAGAAGATTACCTGGTTACGGGCAGCGAACCGGACGCCGAGTTTGACAGAAGCGATTCCACCACCTCTTTAAACGCGAACAACCACAAAAAGCCACAATTTTAAACTATGGAACAAAGAGTTCACAAAACTTTTAGGGTACTCTTTGGTCTCCAAAAATCCATCCCTTGAACAGTGAGGAGAAGGGGTTTTTATAGCACCCAAAATCTCCAAATTCTGAGAATATTTTCGATGTGGGAATTCTCAAAATCCCTTAACAGATAAGGATTGCCAACTGGCTAGTGTACAAATTTGCATGGATAGGCGTTGATTTTGAGCGATGGACAATTGAGGCACGAGATTTTGACACCAAACCCTCTCCAACGGTCTTCGTACGAGAGAATAAGGGAGATGGGACAATGCATCGCGTGATGGGTTCACCAGGTCGCGCGTTGCTGGACTGGAGATTTGTATGTCACAATTTGGGTTTTCAGCACATTAAAGAAGACGAAGACCGAGTACAAAGGTCACATATGTACTGGTTGTATTGTACGCGTCTGTTGTGCTGGATTTGGAATGGGTTGGTTCGATTGCTTTGGGCCGAATTTGGGTCTTGAAATTGATTTTAAAAGAGTTTAAAGGCAAAGAGATGGCCTTAACCCCTTGGTATGAAAATAAATTATGTATCCAATTAATTATTAAGCTGCCGAACTCCAACAATATAAAACAATCATCTTGACATAAAATCTTAATTACTTTTGAAATAAAAAGGATTAGTTACGTAATCTAATTGAGAAGATTTTCTAAATATTTATTCAAAAAATGAAAATTATATAAATCTATGTATTTCAAGTATATAGAGATATATGTTATAGGGAAAAAAGGAAAGTCGCCTTGAAAATGATTTCTAAATTATTTTTTATTTTTTCAAAATAATCGCTTCAAATTGTTTGAATTTTAAGAAGCTTGACAATTAATTAAATTGTGGAGGGTCAAAATTGGGTGTCAACAAATACCACTCGTTTGACTGGGATGGATGAAAGAGATCTGAGGCAAATGAAATTGACGAATCCAATTTTGTCCGTTCACTAATTCATCTCTTTGGAAAGGTGAGTGGTAAGAATCCTGAGGAATTATGGTCGAACCCTGGTGTTGGATTTCCTACATATCTCAGGTTACATAAGAACTCAAGCCACTTGTAGTTTAAAATACGCTTGATTTTAAGAACGATTTTGAAAGAATTACAAAAGTTATTATGGTGTCAGAGTATGAAGAAACTGAAAAGCTCGAGAACAGAGTTATGACAGAGTTCTTGGAGTATAGTCTAGTTGTCACCATTAAGTCCGCCTACATATCCCTGAAGTTTAGGAATCAGACTATTTGTAGTTCGACTCAATCGGTTGAAAAAGGAAATCTCGTATACGGAAATAACCTTTAGATTAAGGATGAGTGACAAATGAGTTGAGCGTGAAAAAAAATGGCTTGTAAATTTCTTAACAATGAATGTGGGGCCCTTAACACGCATAGGTAAGAACTTACACAGACATAACTTCCAAAGCTCTAGGTGTATTTTCACTCGAATTTGAAAATTTGCCTCCAGTGAGAGTTTAAACTTTCACTAAAGGTGAAACTGAACCTATTAGACCTAAGAAAATACCCACACGCCTTAGGATAGGGATGTGGTTTGATTGTGGTGGAAGTCGCTCCTCAACTCGCGTCCTAAGATTTTGATATTCCTCTTTAGATTATGTCCCAGTTTGCTGCTAAGAAAAATTCCATGTTGTGTTGCGTCCTATTTTGACATAGTCCATTTTGTGTGTTGCAAAATCTGGAGAAGATTGTAAGTAGAAAATGTAACATAAATACAAATATAATTTGTGCAAACCTGGTTTAATATGTCTTACTAAAGGAGATGACGATCCAACTTCAAGTGTATTGCTCTTGAAGAAAGTGTTGATCCAAAATGATGTGTCAATTTGAACGATGTGATGATTCAATAACATAATATAACGTGTCACTTTTAAGGAAATGACTTCCCAACATGTCAATTTTTAGGGAGGTGACCTCCCAATGTGTCACTTCTTTGGAGGAGACTTCCCAACATGTCACTTTTTTAGGGAGGTAACATCCCAATATAATATAATTGTGTGTCTAAGGTAGCAATTGTCCCAGATTAATAATAATGTGTCACTTCTAGGGAAATGACTACCCAATAGAACATGTCACATTCAGGAAGGTGACGCTCTAATAATAATTTAACGTGTCACGTTGAAGGAAGTGACACTCCAATAATACAATGTGTCACGTTGAAGGAAGTGACGCTCCAATAATAATTTAACGTATCACGTTGAAGGAAGTGACACTCCAATAATATAATGTGTCACGTTGAAGAAAGTGACGCTTCAATAATAATTTAACGTGTCACATTGAAGGAAGTGACACTCCAATAATAATTTAATGTGTCACGTTGAAGGAAGTGACACTCCAATAATAATTTAACATGTCACGTTGATGGAAGTGACGCCCCAATAATAATTTAACATGTCATGTTGAAGGAAGTGACGCCCCAATAATAAGTTAACGTGTCACGTTGAAGGAAGTGACATTCCAATAATAATTTAACGTGTCACGTTGAAGGAAGTGATGCTCCAATAATCATTTAACGTGTCACGTTGAAGGAAGTGACACTCCAATAATAATTTAACGTGTCATGTTGAAGGAAGTGACGCTCCAATAATAATTTAACGTGTCACGTTGAAGAAAGTGACTCTCCAATAATAATTTAACGTGTCACGTTGAAGGAAGTGACGCACCAATAATAATTTAATGTGTCGTGTTGCAGGTGTCCCAGAAGAAAATGTGGACTACATGACGCCCTTATTCCCAGCACGGGTGGACATCACTAGGACCAAGGGGATCGACAGTGAATTTGGGCCAACTCTCAATATTGTTGAGCGCCATCGAAGTGATGAATTGATTATGGTGAGGATGTACGGCCTGGAGATGTTGTGCCACCAGAATGGCTATCAGGTTTCTACTGATGCTCAATTAGGAGAAGTTGAAAGGCAATACCTTCTGAATGACCAGCCAAGGCCCTACTTGGCATTGGTCTTGAGTTTCGTGAGCCGGTCGATAATGATATTCCGACCGATGAGGTGCACTTGCGTACTAGCTTAGATGTAAAGTCTTACTCGGATAAGGAGGTAGACCTCGATCAGGTCGGTGATGAGGCTGAAGGTGGTGATGCAATGGAGGATTGATCAGGGAGTGTTTTCACCTTACCTCTTGAACTGTTCTAAATTTTTTTAAAGTATTGGAGGCAGTGCTATTGTATAAGTGTGGGGTGAGGGGTGAAGAGCATACCTGGTTTGTATATATATTTTTATTGTTGAACATTGTTATAGTCTATTTTTGTCTTTGTTTTGTTTTATTTTGGGTTCCTTGGAGGTTGTTTTCGGTTCTTTGGCCAAGGATAGTCCTTTTGAACCGTACAGAATACAAAAAGATTTTGTCTTTGTAGGATTGAGTTAGTAGTCGTAATTGAGTCACGTTGCCCAATGGTAGATGGATGACGACCGTCATAAGGGTAATTTCGTCATTGAGTCTTAGGTTGGTTTGTGCTGAAGCTGAAAGTCTGAAAGGAATATGTATGAAAAGCATGTTTTGAAGTTGATATATGAATGCAGTGGAACTTTTTGTATTTGACTTGATTGCAACTTAAGCTTAAATTGGACCTTGTGCATGAACTGATTGTGTGTTGTGATTGAACCATTCTTGATTAGAATTTGTGCCATGTGTGGTGAGTTGTTGTAGTATCCATGAATGCATCTGAGTCTAAAACATGCCCGGCATGTGATTGAAGCGAAATACAAGTGTTGTTGTGTTTAAAAGATGATAATAGGCTTTCTTTGAATTATTTTGAATTTTAGCCCTATCAAAAACAATACCCCTAGTATAGGCCAATTGAGCCTTTTTTAGCCTTGAGTTTGTTCTAACCCACGTAATGAAGTCGAATCCCTTTTATTGATATCGTTAGCTTTGATCCCAATTCCCTAATGCACTATGCTAGGAGGAAAAGTGAAAATAGCTGAAATAGTAAATAGGGTGGAAGTGTTTAGTTTGTGGGGGAAGAGTGAAAAGAGGTGGTAAAATGATACACCGTGAGTTTGAATCTAAGATTGGCCCTGGTCCGTAGGACATTGTGCACTTCTAAGGTTGAAAACCTAAGTTGAAGGTGGCTAACTTGGTGAATACCTTAATGATGGCCCTGGCATTTACAAGAGCATTGTGCACCTTAACTCGAGTGAAATCTCTAAGTCAAGGGTGGCTATTGTTGAGTGTTTAAAAAAAAGAGTTGTAGAAAAAAAGGGGCGAGTGATAAATAAAGGTAAGGTGGGTATTACTTGTGGAAATATATGAAGAAAGAAGGGGCTGAAGAGAAGAAAAAGTTGTGAATGTAAAAAGTAAGTTGAATCTGGTGCATTAGGGAGGATAAGTCACTAATTTTATATAAATGAATCCTCCCTTACCTTAAGCCTACATTACAACCGGAACAAGTCCTATTTGATTTTGAGCATAATAACTTCATTAGTGGAGAAGTATATAATGGGCAAGCTTATGGTTCTCAATGCATGCATGTATGATCTTATTGTTGAGTGGGAGTGTACCTTGTTTACAAAGTCCTTAAAATATATTCAATTTGCTGAGATGAGTGTGTGGACTATTCATTGAAGTGAGGGGCACTTGTTGTATGAAGGATAGGTGATATGTAATGGTGCACATGATGTTGAAAGTGTTGGTTGCTAAAAGTTGTCAAGTTAATTACAGGAGTCATGCATACTTTGAATGAAATCATGCCTTTGTTAACTGGTTACAGATCCTTGGAAGAAAGTAGCAGATGCACAAATACGATAGTAGTGAGTTTAGGTCTAGGAGTAGTTAGTAAGTTGTTCGAGGACAAACAAAACTCTAAGTGTGGGGTAGCGATCTTAGGCATATTTATATGCCTAGAAATCTAATAATGCCCATATTTAAGCTAAGTTTGAATTCAATATGTGTTTGCTTATAGTTTTATCGAGTCTTTTAGTTGTATATAAGCTAACCAATATGATTACTTGTGTAGGTGAGATTAATGGGAAAAACGAACACGAAAATGGATAATGGGGAACACAAAAGATTCAAGTCGAGAAGAAGCAAGGAAGAAAAGAATTACAAGCATAGTTGTATCCTCTCCGCGTCGCGGAGATGGATTTTAAATTTTGTGGCGAGATGCGATTTTGAGGCAGAACACTCAGTGGAGTGCCCTCGTCGCGGAGAAGGCTAATGTGACTTGAAGCAAATATGTGAAGCTTCTCCGCGTCGCGCCCCTAGGTCCCAGAATTGGTCGTTTCGACTTTAGTATAAATAGGTCAATATTTTAATTTATTAGATTATTCTTTTTCTGCTTTTTGAAGAACGATAACTTGGAAGAACATTTTCATCATTTTTAGGGTTCTTTCCTAAACTCATTTACTTTCTATCTTTTTATGTTTATCAAACATTACTTGATCGAATCTTTATTATGAGTACTAAATACACTAGTTCTAGGGTAGTGGCTACATGATGATTGTAATCTATTAAGTTTTCATTGGGTTAATATCAATTATCATATGCATCTTTCTTATGTTCTTGTTTTTCGTATTTCGTGACTGATCACTATTGAAATAAACACATTGTCCAAATTAAACTCGAGAGAGGAATAAGAGGATAGAACGTGGGGGATAAGGAGCATGATTAACTCTTAATAATTAGGTTTAATTTGTATCTAGGAAAGGGATATACCTAAAAACCATGCTTGGTCACTATACATGAAGAAATCATAATGCTCGGTGCTTGATCTAGCCTAACCCCGCTCAATGATGTAGTTAGGTTGTCATTTATCGTAGGCGATTAGAGGTCAGGAGACCATGATCATACATATAACCCTGTGATTCATTGATTCGATAGTTGATAAATACTTATTTAAATGATATTAATTGCATGAATCATGATAAAAGCTGCAGCCCTAGACTTTACCCCATCATTGTTTTAAACCCTTGAAATTGAATCGCATTTGTTAAATTTTGTTTAACTCTTAGAATTTTAAAATAAATCACTTTTGGAATATTGATAACACTTGTGCTTAGCTGAAAGTTGGAGAAATTAAGTGATTTTAACCGTAAGTCCATGTGGGTACGATACCGGGCTCCTTATAAGAGCCACTTTAATACTTGAACGACCACGTGCACTTGCGTGTGCAATTTGGGCGAAACAAGTTTGTGCGATTTGCTAGATCTAGGAGCAAGTTTATCCTTTGTAACTCCGTATGTTGCAAATAATTTTGATGTTCTTCCTGAGAAACTTTGTGAACTCTTCAGCGTTTATACACCTGTTGGTGAGTCTATTCTAGCTGAGCGAGTATATCGTGATTGTGTCATTTCCATTGGGACACCATGGCTGATTTAGTCGAATTAGACATGGTAGATTTTGATGTCATTCTTGGTATGGATTGTCTTCATGCCTGTTATGCCTCAGTTGATTGTAGAACTCGAGTTGTCAAGTTTCAGTTTCCCAATGAGCCAGTCTTAGAGTGGAAAAGTAGTTCAACAGTGCCTAAGGGTCGTTTCATTTCATACCTAAAGGCAAGAAAGTTAGTGTCCAAGGGGTGTGTCTATCACTTAGCCCGAGTTAATGACTCTTGTGTTGAGATACCTCTTATTCAGTCAGTTCCCGTGGTAAAAGAGTTTCCAGAAGTCTTTTAAGTCTTTCCAGATGATCTTCCTGAAGTCCCTCTTGAGAGAGAAATGGACTTCGGTATAGACATCCTTCCAATACTCGTCCTATATCTATTCTGCCATATAGAATGGCACAAGCAGAGTTAAAAGAGTTGAAGGAACAGTTGAAAAATATCCTTGATAAGGGCTTTATTTGACCAAGTGTCTCACATTAGGGAGCTCCGGTCATATGTGTGAGAAAGAAGGATGGTTCCCTTAGGATGTGTATAGATTACCGCCAGTTGAACAAGGTTAACATCGAGAACAATTATCCTCTTCCGAGAATTGATGATCTTTTCGATCAGCTTCAGGGTGCTACTTGTTTCCCTAAGATAGACCTCAGATCTAGCTACCATCAGTTAACAGTAAGGGAATGTGATATTCCAAAGACAAATTTCAGGACCCGTTATGGTCACTATGAGTTCTTTGTTATGTCCTTTGTTTGACCATTGCGCCTGCAACATTCATGGACCTTATGAATAGAGTATTCAAACCTTATTTAGATATGTTTGTTATCGTGTTCATTGATGACATACTAATCTATTCGAGGAATGAAGAAGATCATGCTAGCCATCTCAGAATAGTTCTCCAGACTATAAAATTTAGAGAGTTGTATGCTAAGTTCTCGAAATGTGAGTTTTTACTTGAGTCTGTCGCATTCTTAGGTCACATTGTGTCTGGAGAGGGAATTAAAGTTGATACTCAGAAAATAGAGGCAGTGCAGAATTGGCCTAGACCCACATCTCCAACTGATATTAGGAGTTTCTTGGGTTTGGCTGGTTATCATAGAAGGTTCGTACAGGGGTTCTCATCTATTTCATCCCCTTTCACCAAGTTAACTTAGAAGACAGTGAAGTTTCAATGGTCTGCAGATTATGAGAAAAGCTTTCAGCAATTGAAAAAGAGGTTGACTACTGCCCCAATGTTAACCTTACGATAAGGTATGCAAGGCTTTGTTGTCTATTGTGATGCGTCTAAAGTTTGTTTGGGTTATGTGTTAACACAGAATAGCAAGGTTATAGCTTATGCCTCCAGACAGTTGAAAGTTCATGAGAGGAACTACCCAACCCATGATCTAGAATTGGTTGTCGTAGTTTTTTCTTTGAAAATATAGGGGCATTATCTTTATGGTGTTCATGTGGATGTGTTCGCCGATCACAAGAGTCTTCAGTATGTGATTAGTCAGAACGAGCTTAATCTTAGACAAAGGAGGTGGTTAGAATTACTCAAAGATTATGACACGAGTATTCTTTACCACCCAGGTAAGGCTAATGTTGTTGCTGATGCCTTGAGCAGGTTGTCCATGAGTAGTACCGCCCATTTTGAGGAAGATAAGAAAGATATAGCAAAATATGTGCATAGACTTGCATGATTAGGAGTTTGACTAATGGATTCCACAGAAGGAGAAGTAGTGGTGATGAATGGGGCTGAATCATCCGTAGGGTCAGAAGTGAAAGAGGAACAAGACCAAGACCCTATGTTGCTTGAATTGAAGGCAAATGTTCAAGCAAAAAGTGATGGCTTTTGAACAAGGGGGAGATGGTGTTTGAGGTATCAAGGTAGATTGTGTGATTGATTTCAAGGGTAATTGGGACAATCACCTACCTCTCATTGAGTTTGCTTACAACAATAGTTACCATGCTAGCATCCAAATGGCTCCATATGAGGCTCTTTATGGGAGAATATGCAGATCTCATGTTGGATGGTTTGAAGTTGGTGAAGCAGGGTTGATAGGACCAGACTTAGTTCATCAAATTATGGAGAAAGTGAAAGTCATTCAGGAGAGGTTGAAAACAGCGCAGAGTCGTCAGAAATCCTACACTGGTTTTAGGAGAAGGGAGTTAGAGTTTGAAGTAGATGATTAGGTTTACTTGAAAGTTTCACCCATGAAGGCTGTTATGAGATTTGGTAAGAATGAGAAGCTTAGTCCCCGATATATTGGCCCTTACAGAATATCAAAAAGGGTAGGTAATGTAGCTTATGAGTTGGAGCTACCACAAGAGTTAGCCGCGGTCCATCCAGTATTTCACATCTCCATGTTGAAGAAGTGCATGGGCGATTCTTCATTGATCATACCAACTGAAGATATTGGGATAAAGGATAGCTTATCTTATGAAGAGATTTCGGTCCAGATTCTAGATCACCAAGTTTGCAAGTTGAGAACGCAGGAGGTAGAATCCATCAAAGTTCTTTGGAGGAATCAATTTGTTGAGGAAGCCACTTGGGAAGCTGAGGAGGATATGAAGAAGAGATATCCCCATCTCTTCGAATCTGGAGAAGTTCCAAATTAAGGAACTAATCCTTTTCTTGGCATTTTATCTATAAGTTGGCATGTTGTAATTGCATTATGCTTGTTGGGTGTTTGAATTGCATGTTTTATGTTATGCCCTTAGCCTACTAAGAGTAATCTCATTTGAGGATGAATGTTCCCAAGGGGGGGATATTGTAACATCTCGCTAATCGAAAGAACTAGAAAGAAGTTAAAAATTGGAAATAGTCATTTTTGGAAAGGATATAAAAATCTGGAAAATTGTTAAATATGTTAAGTTGAGTTTTTGGTCAACTTTAAACGACCATAACTCCTAGTTCAGGATGATTTAGGTGTATTTTTGGATATCGTAGGAAAGAGCTTGGAATAATCTTTCCAACTCCGCCAAGTTTGCGCGATTTCGAGTATGTATGAGTGAGATATGCCCATTTGAAGTTGGGTTGTTCAAATAAGGAAAGTCTAATCCGGATTTTAGAAGGGCATTATGGCCTTTTGCATACCCCATTTCTTAATTTCATTTTTTGGTAATTAATTGGGGTCTAAACTGATAGGATTCAGTTTACGCTTTTACTATATTGAGTTACGATTTTAGAGAAGAGAAAAAAAAGAGGAGAAACGAGGAGAAGGAGCAAGAATCATCAAGATCTTCAAGAATCGCTTGTGGATTTCATCAAGGGGTGATCCCTACGAGGTATGTGAGTCTTTCATAGCGTTGGGTTCGTTCACCCACGCGCCAATCATGATTATTTCAGCAAATTTCATTCTAGAAAGTTGAAAGTTGATGAATCTTGAATGGTGTTCTTGAAATTGGCCTTCGTTCTTGTGTTAGGTTGAGATTGAGGAGTTCCTTGAGGTTAAACTATAGTTTCCTTGAGTTATTTGAGTTAGATTCTTGTGTATACATACTGGGTATCTGAATCCAAAGGGATTTGAGAAAAAGAACCGAGTTTAGGCGAATTGGGGTTAGAAAATGAAAAAGGAACAAGTCGGGCAAATCTGGGTACCAGGTCCGCGTCGTGGACCTGTTCCTCAGGATTGACAAAATTGTCTTCGCGTCGCGGAGCGGTCACGAACCGTTCTGCCTCAAAAATTATTTTGTGACCAAATAATTAAATGCGTCTCCGCGTCACAGACTTGCTTCTAGACAGTGATTTCTTGATCTTTTCTCATGTTTCACTATCTAAAAACACTCCTAAACATTATGAGATCTTTCCAATCACGATCCTTGAATCCATAATTCAATTCAAGGAAAGTTAAGAGTCAAGTCAAGAGAAGTTAAGAGTCAAGTCAAGAGAAGTTAAGAGTCAGAGTCAAGTCAAGAGAAGTTAAGAGACAAGTCAAGAGAAGTTCATAGAGTCTTCCAAAAATCTTTTACAAATGCTTTAACTTTGTTTTAAGACTTGAGTTTTGAGTTGAGTAAAGAGTAAAGTTTGAAGTTCATTTCTTCAAAAGAGTATATTGGGACTATGTATTCCAAAAGAGTAAAATGTTTTCACATTTAAAGAATCCAAAAGAACCTTTGAGCTAGTTTTCAGTTAAAGAGTCAATGTTTTCACATTTGAGCAAGAAAGGGAACACTGATCCCAAGAGAGCTTTTAAGCTAAGTTTTGATTAATTATCTCAAACCAAAGAAAAAGTTATGTTTTTAAACATATGAGCTAGTATATTTTGGGAGTTGTATTGAGCGCCGATATGGGGACGAGTTCAGATAACTCTAGTCTCCATAAACCATGTAGCAATCATGGGTACAAAGGATCATACTTTTTAGATGATTCCTTAAGTGCTTTTTAGCATAGACTAGTGGATCCACTTAGTTAAGGCATTCTATATGACGGCAAAGTATATGACAGTTCTGGCAGTGTGGATAAGACGTTGTATTACCACTTAGGCTCATAGTGGTGGTTGTCGGTTAGAGAAACTCCCACATAAACTATATTACTTTATTATATGAGTAAAGTTGAGTTTGTTATTGCATTTTCTTTAACGAACTAAGTTGTTTTCTACTATTTTAAAGGCTTTCTATATATTGCATGTGTTTTATTGATTTATATTGAGTTAAGTTGTTCATGAGTTGAGTAAAGCCAAGGTAAGTGTTTCTTTCAGATTCTTTTCAAGCTTAGTTTATGTTTAGTGTTTCCCTCGCATACTCGTACATTCAATGTACTGATGCCATTTGGCCTACATCATTTTATGATGTAGACACAGGTAACCAAGATCAGCATCCAGTGTATCATTGATCCAATTGAGCACTCAGAGTCTGGTGGTGAGCCTTCTAGCTTTTCGAAAGATCCCTTTTATTGCTTTCAGTATTAGATAGTTCATTAGGATGTCGTGGGTCTTGTCCCGACATCCATCTTAGTTCTTTAGAGGCTTCATAGATAGACAGTCAGATGTTAGTTCATTCGTCATTATCTTGTTATTGGCTTTATGTTCATATTTGAGTTGCCACTTTGGCTAAGTTAAATGTTTATTTCTAAAACATTATGAGTTTAGTTTGAGACAGTCGAGTTATCTTGCATTTGAATTATGTTCTTAATGTTTAAAGTCCTCTGATGAGTAAGTAAGCCAGGCCAAGGGTTCACTTGGGGCCAGCAATGGTTCTCGAGTGCTAGTTCCACCCAAGGTGTAGGCTTGGGGCGTGAAAGTTTTGTCTTGAAACGAAACTCAAACCTATCAAGTGCAACAACTAGCTTATCATACACATCAATACCATCACTGTCAAAGTTCATCATCACCGCTGCTAGCGCATCAACACCTAACCTTTCCTCAATGGACACTTCAGATTCTTGCCCCACAATATGATTCAACACAGATACCGTTTTAAGATCACTTTCATGCTTAATAGACCTACAGATGTTAAAAGTTACCTCCTCATTATTTAGTCGAAACTTCATCTGCCCTCTCTCCATATCAGCCAACGCACGCCCAGTAGCCAGAAATGGTATCCCTAAGAGAACCTCAAAATCAACTTCTCAATCTAAGATCACAAAGTCCCCCGGAAAGATGAATGACTCTACTTTCACAAGGACATCTTGCAACACTCCAATGGGCCTCTTCACAGCTCTATCGGCCAAAAGTAAACGCATCACAGTTGGTTTTAGAGCTCCTAAATCCAACTTCTTATAAATCGACAATGGCATCAAATTAATGCTGGCACCCAAATTACACAAGGCCTACGCAAAGTGTAGCATACCAATGGTACAAGAAATAGTGAAAGCTCCAGGATTCTTCTTCTTCTGCACAAGTGACCTCGTAGCAATAACAGTACAATGTTGCAACCTCTCATCATTCTCAAAACTGACAGCCTTCTTTTTTGTCACCAAGTCCTTCATGAATTTTGCATACCCATGCATTTGCTCCAAAGTTCTATAAACGAAACATTAATGGAAAGTTGTTTCAACATTGCTATAAACCTGTAGTATTTTCCTACTTCAGTCTTTTTCATCAACCTCTGGAAAGGGAGGTGGAGGTCTAGGCATGGGAATAACTTTTTGGGTCGACTCAGCTTCCTTTTCTGTAGCATCTTTCGACTCTCCCATAACCTCAATCTCATCTACATCTCTTTCTACCACGAATTCAACCTCAGACCGCACGGGCGGATCAATAGTATGTTTTCCTCTGCGAGTAGTGAGTTTGTCATGACCCGAGCCTACATCCCGGACGTGACACAACGTACAAGACTCTGAAGAGCCTCATACAAGCCTCATATCATTCATAACATAAGACACAAGAAATGATGCGTAATTTAAAAACTTTAATACATACAATTGAAGCCTTTATTTTCAAAAGCAAGTGAAAGTCTAACTTGTCTCAAATAGCCATATAATACAATCTTAGAATCAACAATAGGGTCACAGCCCTTCAACATAGGCCGAAACATAAAATGACTAGAAAGAAACTACTAAAGACTCATACGTCCTCGAATCTTGAGGAGAATATTCGATCCATGCTTTAAACAATAGAAGTTCACCTTAAATACCGAAACCTACACTTTGAGAAAATGTAGAAAATATGGGTTAGTACAAAATGCACCAAGTATAATAGCCATGCAAAAATCATGCTAAAAGGACATTTTAGTTGAAAATCATGCATTTAACAAGTTTGAGAATCATCATGTACTTTAGGTATAAAAACATACATTACAAGTATGATCATCATATAAATCATTATAACATAATAGAACCATCTCTTAGGCAACCCTAAGTTATACTTATTTAATGTATGAATGGTATCCCATAATACCACACATACTAAGTACCATTTTGAGGCCACCCTAAACATACTTACCATTCTTCATTCTCATCTTTAGTTAATACTCATAAACAAGGAACATTCATATTTAATAAGTCATGACAAGGAAATCAATTCATAATAACAATCCAAGTTAAGCATTCATCATTACATTTAGCCTTCATGTCAACATTCTCAATAGCATCATTATAAGCACATTCATTTCATTAGACATTATGATATTTGATAAACACACCATAGACACTCTCTAATCCTACTCGTGCAATGCATGAATGACATCTCATACTACCACCCACCCTTCATAGAATATCTTGAGTAACCATACCACATAACTCACAAGATGGGAATAATCCCTAATTGCCATAGACCATGTGAGCAAATCATGGAATCTGGTGTCTATCCCACACCATAAAGGGTTGGTCTACTTCACTAAGGTAGGACCGATAATGTAGCTTAGGTAGATCCGCTAGCTAATAACCTATGTGGGCACATAGTTATGGGATAAGTAGGTTGTTACTAGAAACCCGGCCTAATATGGGGAGAAATTCCACCTCATAATATCCACTCGGTGCTAAGAATTAAATTCCCATAGAGTAGTTAATTCTCTTTTAACATTCATACACATGAGAGGGATTCCATTGGCCTACCGACCAAAGGTACATTATTACACACATGAAAGGGTGTCATTAGCCTAGCAATTCAAGGTACATTATTAAACACATGAAAGGGTGCCATAGCCAACCGATTCAAGGCATATTATTAGGATAACTCATTGAATCCTCATGAAAGGGCGACCATTTGGTCCACTGATTCAAGGTTTATCATTATAGTAGTTCATGGATTCATCATGAAAGGGCTACCATTGGTCTACCGATTCAAGACAAAGCCTAGAATACTCCATTAGTCATTTACGAAAGGGATGCCATTGGCCTACCTATTCAAGGTTCATTAAGTCAAGATACTTTCAGTTACACAAGAATATGATTCCCTAAGCCTTCCAATTCAAGGTACATCAATCAAGATCACTTTCAATTACACATGACGAGGATGCCCTAAGCCTACCAATTCCAGGTGTATTATACATTGAGAAAACCCTTTACAATATGTCATCATCATTCACAACTGTATAATTGAGAATAACCTTTGAACAACACAACAATTACATTATAGTCATGATCACATTACTTTTAAAGTATTCACAAAGCATGTACATAAGCATCTTGGTTATACAATATTCTCACAATTTGCCCTTCAAGGACCATGAATCATAATTCACCAACACACCTACAATTACTACAATTAGGCTTGTTTAATAGCATGATTCAAGTAATTAAACTACTACAAGAACAATTTCATAATATTCATCTTACTACAATTCACCCACATCTCAAAGTCATAAATTAGGGTTATGGGGAAATCGTGGATTCATGGGAGATTTTATCATAAAACAGCAATTCAATCATAATATATGATAATTAAATCACTAGAAATGTTTTTAGGAAGAATCCATGACTTTGAGTAAAACCCTAACTTTTTTGGTAAAATTACAAGTTTAAAATTAGATTTAAAGGGACTCTATGGGTGAAAGCTACCCATAGATGAGAAGCTACCATACCTTGATGGAGTTTTTCAACTAATTTGAGAAGAAAAACCTTGTTTCTTCAAGCCCTAGCTTCCACTTCTTCTTTTTCCTCTTTGAAAATTCTAGAGAGAGAAATTTTGGAGAATATGAACTCTTTTGGGTTTGATTTTGGGTTTTTGGGAATAATGAAGTAAATGGGGTGTTTAATGAATTAAAACAATCGACCCCACTAAATAACTAACTAATTTGGAATTTACTAAAAGACCCTCGACTAGGCAGCCCCTTCCCAGGGACCACGCCCAAGTTCACGACTCGTCAAGGGCACCACGGCTCATGGTGGTGCCTGTGGTCCCTTGACCAGTAGCCTCTCCATCTTGACAAGCCTCCCATGAGGCTAAGGCAACCCCACGAGCCGTGAAGTGGCTCGTGAAGGGGAGCCTCTTCTTGGCAGCTTCATGAGCTTACTGCCTCACCTACCACGGGTGGCACCACAACTCGTGGTGGCCACCACGGGCCGTGAAGACCCTCGTGGTCAAGGTGGGCAGTGTCTAGGCATGTTTTAGGCAGCCTTGGCCCCCTTGCCATTGCCCTCATCCAAAAACCTTAACCCTTGCCCTTAACCCTCACGTTTAGGCTCTAGTTTAATCTACCTAATTTTCGAGGTGTTACATTATCTCCCTCTTGGGAACATTCGTCCTCGAATGATGATCTAGACACCTTATGGAATTAAAGACTCGAGACTAGCAGCCCATCATGCATGATACGTCAAAATAATGCACAAATCATAGGAAGAAATATCAACTCCCTCTCAACATACTCAATGCATCACAAGGAAGTAGGAACTACATCTAACAACCCATTGTGCATGAAAACTTCAACATTGTTCACATACATTGGAGGAACTACCTTCTCCAACTCAAAGCATGCTCAACATGACATCATGAAGCAACTATGCAATTTTTTCTCAAAAGCACATTTAAGCATGTTCTACAATTCATTTCATGAAGCATATATGCAACTCATACTAAATGCACATCAACATGAGGAACATAAATGATGAAAGCACATTTTCTTTCTAAACATGAATTTCATCAAGAACATGCACAACATAAGGAGATCATGGAAACACATAAATCACACATGACTCCAAATCATGAAACAAGTCACAAGGAACTCTTTGTCTCAAGCTTGAATAGGAACAAAAGAAAGAGATAAGGATATCGGAACTCTCAACAACATTGCTTTCTAAGCATACCATCTCCCCCTTAGGAGTAAGCCCATACTAAGGCTAACATGAAAATCTAACAAATAACATAGGGACCTTAATAAATCATTTAAATCTATAAGGAGTTACCAACATACTGGTGCCTTCATCCGGAAGGGCTCATTTGTCCTCACTAGACCGAAGTTCATAGAAACGACCATACTATGGAGCATTAGGATCCGGGCCACTAAGAGAAGCTTGTTTGGCCTCTCTTCCTTTTGCCGAGAGTGTAGGGCGATCTTTCACTTGATGGTCACTCTTTCCACAACCATAACACCCATTTGTACTGGCTAGGCACTTCCCATGGTGCTTATTTCCACATTTGGTGCAAGTAGGTTTAGGAAATGGAGACCCATTACCTTTCTCTTGGTTTGGCATAGGAGTGTTTGAAAAATCTTTGTTGGAGGATATCTTTTTGAACTTTGGTTGACCTTGCCATCGGACCTAGCTCTTTTTATCTCTCTATTCTTTCTCTTGAGCTTTGACTCCTCAATTTTTTGTGCATACACTATAAGCCTAGAGATATTCATGTCATCATGGAGAATGGTCATACAACATTCTTCTCCAACTAAGTCGGACACACCCGTCACAGATCTACTCATCTAATCCCTCGGATCTGCCACCATAGATGGAGCATTTTTGGATAGTTGGGTAAATTTCAAGGCATACTGTTGAACACTCATGCTACCTTGCCTAAGGTTAATGAATTCATCCACCTTAGCCTCCCTCAACTCTCGAGCAAAGAGCCTATCAATAAATGCCTTCTTAAACATCTCCAAATCAATAGGACCCGCTCCTACCGGCCTATTTTTTTTCCATTGAGTAAACCAAACTTGAGCAACATCCTTCAATTGGTAAGCGACTAGCTCCGTTTTTTCTACCGAAGTCACTCCCATAGCATCAACGACCTTATAAACCTCATCCACAAATTCTTGAGGATCCTCTCCCACCTTGGAACCAAGGAACACGGGAGGATTCATTCTAACAAAATCCCTCAATCTAGAAGCCATGGTATTCACATTAAGGTTCACATGAGTTCCAACATCCCTATTGGGTTGAGCAGTCATAGCTTGGGCCAATGTTAGAAAGCCAACCTAATTTCCACATCCGTTATAGCCGGAGGATTACCCAGAGCTTGATTCACTTGAGGATCTTGATTCTCTTGAGGAGCTTCTTCATTGGCATTGTTACCCTCCATTCTTCTTGTATTAGCCCTTCGTGTTTTCATTACCTGAAGACACAAGAGAAGGGTTAGGAAAGGGACTTTATAGAGCTAAACTCTACGGCACGACTTAAGAGTAATGAAAGAAATGTAGTTTCGTAACATCTTATAGCCTTTTATTCATAAATGTAGTGTACTTCACACTATGAGCAAGACTCTACTAGACGTGGCTCATGAGACATCATCCTAAAACCATCCTAAAATCATGTGCTCTGATACCATGTTTGTCACGACCCGAGACTACACCCCGAACATGACATGGCGTACAAGACTCCAAAGAGCCTCATACAAGCCTCATAGCATTCACAACATAAGACACAAGAAATGATGCGGAATTTAAAAACTTTAATTCATACAATCGAAATCTTTATTTTCAAAATCAAGCGGAAGTCTAACTTGTCTGAAATAGCAATCTAATACAATCTTAGAATCAACAATAGGGTCACATCCCTTCAACATAGTTCGAAACATAAAATGACTAGAAAGAAACTACTAAAGACACATACGTCCTCGAATCTTGAGGACTCACCAAAAGCTAGGAGAAAAGTCGATCCAAGCTTTAACCAATAGAAGATCACCTTAAGAACCGGAACCTACACTTTGAGAAAATGTAGAAAATATGGGTTAACACAAAAATGCACTAAGTATGATAGCAATGCAAAAATCATGCTATAAAGGGCATTTTAGTTGAAAACCATATATTTAACAAGTTTGAGAATCATCATGCACTTTAGGTATAAAAACATACATTACAAGTATGATCATCATATAAATAATTATAACATAATAGAACCATCTCTTAGGTAAACCTAAGTTATACTTGTGCAATGTATGAATTGCATCCCATAATGCCACACATACTAAGTACCTCTTTGAGGCCACCCTAAACATACTTACCATTCTTCATTCTCATCTTTAGTTACTACTCATAAACAAGGAACATTCATATTTAATAAGTCATGACAAGTAAAGCAACTCATAACAACAATCCAAGTTAAGCATTCATCATTACATTTAGCCTTCATGTCACCATTCTCAATAGCATCATTATAAGCACATTCATTTCATTAGACATTATGACATTTGAGAAACACACCATAGCCACTCTCAAAGCCTACTCGTGCAATGCATGAATGGCATCCCATACTACCACCCACACTTCATAGAACCTCCTTATTAACCATAGCACATAACCCACATGATGGGAATAATCCCTAGCCGACATAGACCATGTGAGCAAATCATGGAATCTGGTGTCTATCCCACACCGTAAAGGGTTTGTCTACATGCCTAAGGTAGAACCGGTAATGTAGCTTAGGTGGATTCACTAGCTAATAACCTATGTGGGAACATATTTATGGGATAAGGAGGTTGTTACTAGAAACCCGACCTAACATGGGGAGAGTTTCCACCTCACAATATCCAGTCGTTGCTAAGAATTAAATTCCCTTAGAGTACTTAATTCTCTTTTAACATTCATACACATGAGAGGGATGCCATTGGCCTACCGACCCAAGGTACATTATTACACACATGAAAGGGTGCCATTAGCCTAGCGATTCAAGGTACATTATTAAACACATGAAAGGGTGCCATAAGCCTACATATTAAAGGTACATTATTAGGATAGCTCATTGAATCCTCATGAAAGGGCTACCATTTTGTCTACCGATTCAAGGTTCATCATTGTAGTAGTTCATGGACTCATCATGAAAGAGCTACCATTGGTCTACCGATTCAAGGCAAAGCCTAGAATACTCCATCAGTCATTTATGAAAGGGATGCCATTGGCCTGCCGATTCAAGGTTCATTAAGTCAAGATACTTTTAGTTACACAAGAAGTGGATGCCCTAAGCCTATCATTCAAGGTACATCAATCAAGATGACTTTCAATTACACCTGAAGAGTATACCCTAAGCCTACAAACTCAAGGTGTATTATACATTGAGAAAACCCTTTGCAACATGTCATCATCATTCACAAGTGTATAATTGAGAATAACCTTTCAATAACACAACAATTACATTATAGTCATGATCACATTACTTTCAAAGTATTCACAAAGCATGTACATAAGCATCATGATTATATAATATTCTCACAATTTGCCCTTCAAGGACCATGAATCACAATTCACCAACACACCTAGAATTACTACAATTAGGCTTGTATAATAGCATGATTCAAGTAATTAAACTACTACAAGAACAATTTCATAATATTCATCTCACTACAATTCATCCACATCTCAAAGTCATAAATTAGGGTTATGGGGAATTGTGGATTCATGGGAGATTTTATCATAAAACCACCATAAAACAGCAATTCAATCATAATATATGATAATTAAATCATTGAAAACGTTTTTAGGAAGAATCCATGACTTTGAGTAAAACCCTAGCTTTTTGGGTAAAATTACATGTTTGAAATTGGATTTGAAGGGACTCTATGGGTGAAGGCTACTCATAGATGAAAAGCTACCATAACTTCATGGAGTTTTCCCACTAATTTGAGAAGAAAAGCCTTGATTCTTCAATCCCTAGCTTCCACTTCTTCTTCTTCTTCTTTGGAAATTCTACAGAGAGAAATGTTGGAGAAGATGAACTCTTTTGGGTTTGATTTTGCGTTTTTGGGAATAATGAAGTAAGTGGGGTGTTTAATGACTTAAAAAAATTTATATAGGTGACATAAAACAATATAAATCGACCCCACTAAAAACTAAATAATTTAGAATTTACCAAAAGACCCTCGACTAGGCAGCCCCTTCCCAGGGACCACGTCCAAGTTCACGGCTCGTCAAGGGCACCATGGCTTGTGGTGATTCCCGTGGTCCCTTGACCAGTAGCCTCTCCATCTTGACAAGCCTCTCATGAGGATAAGGCAACCCCACGAGCCTTCCCACGGTCCGTGGTCTTCACCAAGAGTCGTGAAGTGGCTCGTGAAAGGAAGCCTCTTCTTGGCAACTTCATGAGCTTACTACCTCACCTACCACAGGTGGCACCACGACTCGTGGTTTCCACAATGTATCTTAAATACCCTCGTGGTCTTGGTGGGCAGTGGCTAGGCATGTTTTAGGCAGCCTTGGCCCCCTTTCCATGGCCCTCATCTAAAAACCTTAACCCTTTCCCTTAACCCTCACGTTTAGGCTCTAGTTTAATCTACTAATTTCTGAGGTGTTACAGACTTCCATACAATGGCCCTAATTTTTTGGATTTTGGATGGTGCTGCTAGGAAGTGTGCAAGGCTGACGTACTAAACTGCTGCTCAAGTTGCTTGATTGATACTGCATGGGCATCAACTTTATGACCAATCCCAGACAAATCATTACGCATCTCCTTCACATTTTCATCAGTTGCATCAAACCTCTTCATCATCTTCTGCATCTTATAGTCAATAAGAGTCATATTGTTCTACCTTCTCTATTACCAAATTCTATATTACCAGTTGGAACATAGGGCCCAACTCTCTCATTCTTGTTGCCATAGTTATTTCGGTTGTAGTTGTTATCACGATTGTAGTTCCCATCCCGGACATACTTTCCCTCTCGATTGTAGTTGCCATAGTTCCAACCTTGGTTTCCTTGACCATGGAGCCAATTATCCGAGTTGGAACCTTGGGCGTTGGTTCGGAAACCCCCCGTCTAATCAATAACCAAATTTGCATCCTTCTAATAGTAACATTCGTCAAATGGCAGTGGTAGATTTCTAGTTAAGCAATTTACCGCATTCATTTTTTATACATTTCCACTCACATGCGTTAATACCAAGCCAATTTATGTCCTCATTTGAGCCATTTCTTCACGAATGTTATCATTGGATCGACTTGGTGCAGTTTGGACAGCAAACGTGCTCCTTCCAGTATTTGCCTTTCTAATCCTCCATGCCTTATTATTTTGGGAAATCCTCTCAAGTTTTTCAGCGATCTCCTCAAAAGTGTACTCACCATATGACCCTCCAGCAATAGTATCCAACACAGGACTTCCATTGTTATCATGTCATCTATAAAAGTACTTCTTCAGTGACTCATCATCTATGCGGTGATTCGGAACACTCTTTATGAACCCAGTGAACTTATCCCATGAACTACTTTGGACTCTCCAGGTAGTGCTGTGAAATTATTTAGTTTATCCTTGTGATTTAAATTCTTGGACACCGGAAAATACCATGCTACAAACACCTTATACAATTGGTCCCATGTATAGACCGAATTATAAGGAAGCTCAGAGAATCACACAACTGCATCACCGGTCAACGACAATGGGAATACTCTCAAACCTATAACATCCATATCCAACTCTGGTTGTCCTACACAACTTTTACAGACACTTGACAATTTAGCCATGTGAGCATATAAGTCTTCTAAAGCCAACCCAGCAAACAACCCTCTTGTTGTAAGCATTTGTATAAGGTTGTTGGTCAACACAAATGTATGTCCTGGAGGTAGCGGAGGGAGAACAATAGGCCCATCTAATCCGACTGCATCATAGTCAACCCTGAAGTGATTACGAAACCTTGGTGCCGACGGATTCTGCACCCTTTCTGTATTTCTGAGTAGATTACCACCATGAACCTGAGTGGGAACATCAACAACCCCAGGAGGCTACAATTCAACTCCATCTTCGTGACCCTCTCTAATTGGATTATTGTGTAACCCTAGATTTGCCATTTATCTCAAAGCCTTTCGTAGTTCAGGATCGTAGGGGGTCAAGGGTTCGCCTCGACTCCGTGTACTTAGAATACACTAGAGTTGAAAACTATAGAAAACAAAAATAAAACAAAACGTAAAATCAGGAAATACTTGACTAAAGTTCAATAATGTAGTTAAACTTAATCTAAAAGTCGTAGTCCCCGATAGCCGTGCCAAAATTTGATACGCTCAAAATACACCTCTATTAAAGAAGCATAACTGATCATTATCAAGTAAAGAACCCAACTTGTAGGTTGGGGTCGATCCCACGAGGAATATGGTTCAGACTTAAACTTACCTTACAATTATCTCTTTTTTAGTCAAACTATTTCAAAGAATAGTAAACAGGGGGGTTTGTGTAACTAAAGTAACAGATTGTTGATTTGCATCAATAAGTAACAAGTAAACAAGATTCACAGTTTGAGATATTAATATTAGATGGAAACTAGGGTATATGTGTTCCCCACAAACTCTTAACGCAGTAATCCTAATAATAGTAATCCAATCCTAGTGTTTGACATGAAAGGTTGATAAGTTATGTATCCCTACGTGATTGGTAATCTTAGTAGGAACTTTCACTCGCGACTTAGTAAATCTATGAATGTATTCTTTATTAACCCTTAACTTTACCTCAGATTAGTCATCATTTCAATTAACTTAGGGTATTCACCCTCTCCTCAATTGATTAAAGTCACACTATTGGATAGCAGCAAATCTTTAACTAAATCTCTGTTGCTTAATCTTTTTATCATTCATTACCCTCTTGGTAAGGCAAGTAGGAACGAGGCGAGTTCTAACATTGCGCACCACTAGAAAGACTTCTAAACGAAAAGATTAATAATACATGCATAAACACTATTCAAGAATTACTTAGTTATTATTCATACTATGTTAATTGCTCATGATTCCCACAACCATAGTTGTGGAGTTAGCTACTCATGCTTGATAGTTCACAATTCATAATTAGGTTAATAGAATTCATGAAGTTACAATTCAAATAGATGAAAACCGAAATCTTGAATTCAAATTCAAAGTGTACTTGCATAAACCAACTTCTGGAAATTAAATTGCTAAGAGTTTGCAAAATAATTCCAAAAGACCAAAACAATAGTATACAATATTGTCTAACTCCCAAAAATAAAAAATACAACCCATATTTATAGAGTTTTCAATCCTAAACCAACTAGGAAACAAAATAAGGAAAATTAGTCTAGGATGCGATTTCGACTGACTGCAGGACCTACGGGCTGTGGTTCGACCTACGGTCCGTGGTATACCTCCGTGGACCAACACTTAGAAAATAATTCAGGTACTCGAACTTCAACTTTCTGATTACAAACAACGGATGTGCAGGACGGGTCATCACTCGACCTAATATTCATCGTTAGCTTCGCGGTTCAACACTTGGTCAGATTTTCCTAAACTTCCACCTACGATGCGTTGCCTACGAGCTGTCACTGGACGTACAGTCCATTGTTGGATCTGTTGGTTGCTATTGCTGCCAATTTTAGTCCCGTTTTCTCTCAATCGCTTCCAAACCAATTTCTTGCAAAAGAGTACATAAAAACATTATTTCTAATAACAAAATAGCTCAAGACACACACAAACTCTAATAAAATTTATCAAAAATACTGTAAACACACAGTATATCAGTCATGTTTATAATTTATTCAATAGCATATACCACTTGATCCATATAGGGAAATAAATTAGTAGGGTTGAGACTGTTGAGTCATAAATTATGAAATACAAAATGCGACGTCGACAAGGGAGTACTGGTATACTTGAGGTAAGCTTTTAATACCTTGGGGTACTCATTTTTTTCCATTGTTGCAAGAGTTAGTGGAGCACTTTAATTTTGAATTAATGAGAGTAATGATTAGTCAAGGGCAAGAAAAAGAAAATTAACTTTCTGCTCTATGTTAATGTGTGGAACTTCTAGTTTGTTTTGAATATATGCAATGTCAAGCTTGTGATTTTAATGATCCTTTATGGCTGTCAGTAATCTTTTAATTTCACAAATATTATAATTCGAATTTAAAAATATGAAGGTAAAGTGATCAGTCAGAAAACAATATATGGAAATTAAATAAATAGTATCATAATTAGTTCGTTAATTTCTTTGGAATTCCTGAATTCTTCATAATTAAGTTGGTTTTGATATATTGGTATATACATATAAATATTAGGGGTATTGTATTATATGTACACCGTTAGATTTATGTAATTTGGGTGAATTGATATTTAACTCTAGGCCTGAATTTGGAAATATAAGAGTTGATATGTTAATTGACACCAAGATTAGGAACTTGATTATAGATTTGGGTGAGTTTTTGGGTTTTGGCTACACTTATAGTAATATGAGTGTTCTTAGTTTCAAAATCATATTGGGATTATTTATGTGAATAGATTGCATTCATTTGGAAGCTCAAGAAAGGGGAAGACTCAAGTCCCAGAGTAATTGTTTGACTGTTTGACGCAAGTGTATTTCTCGATCCTTGTTAAGTGTATAGAATCTTGTATTTCCTTGTGGAATATGTAGGGGAGTAATGTGACTTGGTTATGGGTTGACTTGTTCACATTAAATGATACTAATGAGGAAAGAAGGGGTAATAATGGCAACCTAAGTATATATTAATGTGTGATGTGTTGAGAATAATTGGAAAGATTTATTGATTCATTATCAATGTTATATCACGATTGTATTATTATGAATTGTGCATTGATATAGAAATGGTCATCTCTTTTTAATTGTGTGAACATGCCAGTTGCATTGGTTCAGAGACATGGTTGTGTCAACTATTATGTGAATTTGAGAAGAATAAGGAACTAAAGAGGATGAACCATTTTGAGGCATGCTAAAGATGTTATGATTTGAGGAATGTGTCATACGCCATGAAGAATTCAATTATCGAGTGTCGTGTCACACGTCGCGACGGATGCATAGACAGATATGACCTCCATGGATCCCGAAGTGAGAGACAATGGGTGTGTATCACTAGGCCAGACATGCATCACCATACTTGGCATTACATTTCATTGTATTGCATATCTTTATCATGGTGAACTTGTGAATGTTTTTTTGTGGAATTTGTGATTGTCGAACTTGACTTGTACATTGTTGATATGTTATCATTGTATTATTGTTATTGATCTATGTGCTATTTAAATTGTGAACTGTTAGGTTGGGCTAGTTTTATGGAGATTATAGTTGTGGAGGTTCAATTTTAGCTGTAAGAGTAACCATATTCAATGTTCTTAGCTTTGTCTTTAGAAATTCGCTTCCTAAGTACCGTGTGGTTTGGTACTCACCCATTGCTTATACAATTGCGTGGATTATGAGCCGGGATCTTCATGATACTCCCTCTTCTTGTCTGACGCTTCTTATGGAGATTTGTGAGGTAATTGTTTGTCATCTCAGCGAACCTTCTTACTCTTATTTATGATTTTGTTCTGTTTTAGAGACAATATCATTTGAGACTTGTGTTTTTCTTTCAAATCAATTGTAATACATTAGAGGCTTGTGCACTTGACAACCATGTTTTAGAGATTTAGTTAAGTTGACTTGTTATCAACATTAGTAATTGTTATTCAACATCAAATTTTATTTTATTTCCGCACTTTATCCTAATGGTTGGGTTTGAGGCTGACTTGTCTTGGTGGGATAAGACGAGTGTCATCACATCTATTTTTGGGTCATGAACCTTATGGACACGGGGCAAAAACTTGTAGTAAAGTACTTTGCATTGCCTTATTCATTCTTACACTAGTAGACCAATTCCATTATTAAGTCTTGCCTTGCTCGCTTCACTTTCTTACTTCACAAAAGTAATCGCTCAACCTTTTAGGTGGAACTACACTTCTAGTACTCTGACGTGGCTTGCTAATGCACAAATCACCTATGACATCCTTCTTATTAGAAGTTTGAATCCTAGAGGCAACACCAATATCCTTATTACTATTCACATTGTTGATTGTATTGTCTATAGGATTGATGGGATTTTTTCCGTTAGAATAGTTATCTCCAATCGAGTTGTCATTTTCGATTCCATGTCCTAAAGATGTAACATTTATGCCATCTTCTCTAGTAGTTGAAGGTTTCCTCACAAGAGAAGGATAATCTCTAGCATATAATTCAAAAAATGAGTCAGAAGATAATTTTGAAGACAAAGGGAACAATTTATGTCACTAGTTCTAGCATTCAGATCACTACCTTCTTTTCCAGCATGAGACGAAAACTTATTTTGAGGAACATTAAAGAAACATTGCACTCGTCACATTTTCATTGCCTAAAGATTGATGAACATGCTTATGTTCGATACTCAAGGAACTCCCACTCTTCATCTCTCCATTAGTGTGAGCATCAACATCATTAAGCACCTCAAGGAACTTATTCTGGGAAGACTAGAAAGATCATATAAAAATTTGCAGAGAACAGAAAAGAAAGTATTAAGGCTATTCGAGTTTCACCGAAAATATATTTTTGGAGAAGGCATATAAATGAATAATATTTCATTCTTTTTTGAAAAAATGATTTTCTACTACAGTTGAAAACCCTAATTTGCAAGAGTTGGCCCAATCTCTATTGATGAAGAAGACAATGAGTAATCATTAAACACAAATGCATATACAAAGAATGAAGCTACCATGTTTAGTAATTGAACAAATTAATTTATAGCTAACAAAATTTAACATTTAATACCTATTCTTTTTTTTTTAAGTAGTGCACGTTCTAGAAATTCTAGATCCTCCTTTGATAAAGTACCCTCTACAATTAAAGGAGTAGCCGAAGTATATCCATGTCAGGAATCAGTATGAAGAATAGAATACCAATTACCACTAAAACAATTTTTTATTTGAACAAGCAACTCTCAATTAATTATATATGGCTTGAACTATATCAATTCCTCAACATAAAAAACATTAATCTTATACCACAAGAAAATTGAAAAAGAATCCAAATCAAAGCACATGTTACAGACTGAAATAAAAAAGAAGCACGGAGATCAAAACATATATTAGATATTTAAAAAAGGAACATAAATCAAAGCAAGCAAGTTTATTATTAAATTTATCATAGCCTTTCAACATTTTTAAAAATTGTTGATGTAACAACATAAATATAAAGACTAATCAAATTGAAAACTTTACCATTTTCAAGTATTTCAAATGTAGTGCTCCAACACTGAATAGAAAATATTGAACTCTATCAATCCTAAAATTTGTCGCTTCAAAAATCATGCAACACCACGTATTTGAAAATAGGCCTTAAAACAGATTTCCAGAAGTTGCAGGTGTGACTCACGATCGCCACCCACAGACCGTAGGGTGACCCACAGCCCATGCAGGTGGTCCGTGGTTAGCATCCGCAGCCCCTCCCGAGACTCAGCCCAAAAATTCGGCTAAGTGTTGACCCACAGTCGGACCTACAGTCCGTAGGTCAGGTCACG
Source organism: Solanum acaule (assembly GCA_036250505.1). Lineage (NCBI taxonomy): Eukaryota > Viridiplantae > Streptophyta > Magnoliopsida > Solanales > Solanaceae > Solanum > Solanum acaule. The sequence goes on from JAJOOR010008946.1 coordinate 49,726, forward strand.
CACCGTGGTCCGTGTCCGTGAATCGACACCCCAAGTTTCATCCTCCAGTCACCACCAACGATTGACCAACATGGACCATCAGTCGATCGACGGTCCGTCGGTCCCGTCCGTCAGTCACCCCGACAGCAGTTAAGTCGGGGGTCTTTTGGTCTTTTCCTATTTCGTTGGGCCCCTAAACTATGTTGTTTTAACCCTAAACTATGTGGTTTTTGTTAGTTTTAGCCTAGAAACATAACTAGAACTTACCTAAGTCAAATCATTCATCGAAATATAGAAACTTAGAACGCTAAGAGGAGAAAGAGGTCAAGAACCCTAGTTCAAGAACGCAGCAAGTTTCCTCCAGTTCCAGCCCCAAAACCGAAGGATTTCTCCATGGAATCCATCACTAGGTATGTGGGATTTCACTAGTGGGTTCCTTTCGCCCATTGGGTCCCTAGAATTCTGTCAGATTATTTATTCACTATTAACTAGACCTAAGGTTTCTAGAACTTTAGTAGATTATCATGAATTAGTTATTTATGAGTTCCAAATCGGATTATCATGTTATTACGTCATTTCTTGCATGAATTTCAGAACCCTAGCTATGTACTTCTTTAGTTCTTGAATTACACATGTTAGGTCAGATATTTTAGTTATTTCAGATATACATGCCTCGGTCTTTTTTAATGTGACATTATCAGTTTACTAATGTACATTCTCAGTTTGCATGTCAGTTTTGAGCTATCTATTATATTACAGAAATTCAGTCTTAATATGTTAATCATTTAATCTATTAGGAGTAGCATAATATCGAGTTGGACTAGGGTCAGTCACCCATATAGTCCCAGAACTATGAGCCACTTAGGTTGTAAGTCCCCTCTGTGGACATCAATTTAGTGATAACGCCAGCATGCCTCTATACCTTTGGTCGGGTATATTGGGTCCTCTCGATGGGGACTTTACATCACACTCCACATTTAGCCCATATGGTTTTATGTCGGTTATTAGTAGCTCCCACAGTTCAGTCAGACTCCATTACATTGACCATAATTTAGCACAGTTGGTATTGAGTATCAGCATATTATAAAAGTGGTCTTTGCATTTAGTTAGCTCAGCATTCAGTATCTATATCATGTTCAGTTTATATCCTTGCTTTATTGTTTGTTCAGTTATATGTTATTTGAACTTTACTCTATCCTACATGCACAGTACCTCTCAAGTACTGACGCATACTATGTGCTACATCTTCTTGTGATGTAGGTTCAGGTCCTGAGCAGTCAGATCACGCATAGATCGGTTTCTGATCTTCAGTTCAGCAGCATCAGTGGTGAGTCCTCATTCTTCGAGGACTAGTGACATGTTTATCTTTCTTGCTTTTAGCTTTAGTTTCAGTTTTGTTAGATCTAGCTGGGGCATGTCCCAGCATTTCTAGTCAGTAGAGTCTTTATTTCAGGCATAGTTAGATTCAGCTTTAGTCTTAGAGTTTGACTTTTATCTTATATTCAAACTCTCAATTTCTTATATTTATATAGTATATGGGTATTCCCCATCATTTCAGACTTTCATTATTATTTAGCTTCCGCACAGTTTTATTGTTCAGTTTATCTTTAGTATGCTCATGATTATGCCAACAGGGTTAGCTTGGGGTCACTCGTGATCCTAGGTCCCATGTCCGTGTCTCGGGAGTAGCTCGGGGCATGACAAATCAAAGAAAAAAATTTAAATAAAATAGTTAGAACATATTTTGAGAATCTGATTAAAAATAATTTGATACAATAATAGATTCTCACTATCAACCTGCAAACTCAATTATGAAAAGAACCGTCAGACATAGCACAAAAAAAAATAAAGATTAAAAATAAATAAATAAATCTCTCTGGTAGATATGCTAAGTTTATAATCTTCACTAAAATTACTTGTCTAAAATGAGCAAATAAATTAATAAAATCCTGCCTTTTTTGAAATTTTAAAACTTTTAAATGAGAAAGTTCATAGGATGAATTATATGTGATAAATTCAGGTGTTATTAATGAACTAAGCAAAGTGACAGAGTTTTTGGCCGAGTAATTTACCTCAATAATAGCTTACTGGTGAATTCTCCGAGGTGAATTATGGTAAAATAAATTAGAGCGGCGTTTTAGTTTAATGTTTTGCTAGATTCTCAAACACTGAAATTTGACAAGTGAGAGGAAAAGAAAGCTCAAGGGTTTATACATTAGTGTGATGAGTTATCCTATATACAACGTGGTTTAGGGAAAATAATATTTTATGTCTAGCTATATTGACTGTGTTATGTGATAAGTTAGGTATTTCAACTCATTAAGGGCTTAATATTTAGCGATTTAGTGTCCTCAATGCTTATTTTATGCTCATAACTGAAGTTAAAATGTTAATTTGCAGCAATAAAGGCAAAAGAGCAAGGCAAGGACATTATGAGGAAAAAAGAAGCAAAAAAGTTGAAGGAAAGCAAAACTGGTACTCGCCAAAGCCACTCGGTAACTCGTCGAATAGACCTTGAGCTCGCCTAAAATTCCAACTTGCCAGCCCTCAGACAATATCAACTTGGCGAGCAAAGGAGTAGTTCAGCTACACACTGAATAGATCGACGATGCCAACCCAGCTCGCCAAAGATTATAGAAATATTGGGTGAAAAGCCACGCCAAGAAGACGAAAAGAAGAGCACTCGGCGCGTCACTGATTAGGTCGGCGAGCCCGACTTACTTCACCAAAAGTTACAGAACAAACTGGTGGAAAGACACCAAAAAGGCGAGAAAGGGAGCACTCAATGCATCGTCGATCAGGTCGGCGAACCTGACCTACTTCACCGAGTTGATTTAGTGCTTTCTGAACATATAAATGCAATTTTGAAAAGAAGAGAAGAGAGCTGGAAAAATTCCCATATTGTTCATTGTTGGGTTTTTTATCTTTTACATTCTAGAACATTATTTTTACATTATTTAGGGTTTGTGAGATTTTTAGCTTTAATTTGAGCATTAGAGACTTGTGGATTGTTGCCAAATCTAATGGAAAACTTTGTTGGTAACGATTTCTTGTTCTTTATTATGTTTAGCTAAGACCTCCATTCCTGGTTGTGTGATTATGTAGTTGAATGCATTAACTAGCTAATGGGTGTTGTTAGTTACTGATTTTATTGTTGATTTGAAGTGGGTTCAATTAATAGTTTGTGTTTTAATTGAGGAATTGTAGTTGCAAATGCAATTCTAGCTTAGTACTCTATACTTGCTTTAGAAAGAAGGTTTAGAGTTCAATTGTTAGTTGATGATTGTGTTGATTATGTTTTACGAATCTAACTTGAGAAAGTGGGTTTGAATGCAATCTTACAAATCTAGCTTGAAAAAGTAGATTGATTAAGGTAATGGGTTGTTAATATGTGTTGTACTTGTTGAGGTTCGAAAGAACTCACTTGTTTTAAGATAGGTAATTGAGAAATGACTATTGTACCCAAAACCTAGCCTACCCACTGAGATTTAGCAACATGAAGTAACTAGTTATCACCCATTACGTGAAATTAGCATTTAATTCATCACACTCCCAAGAAACCTTCTCTATTTGCTTACTTCCGGTTTTAGTGGTCATAAATTGGTTACCTAAATCCCCCAATTTGACACTAATTGTCAAAACCTTGTAATTTACTTAAATGTTGCGAAATTTCAACATCTATTAACTATTAGAACACCATTTTACTTCTTAATCAAATTCTTTATCGTATCACTCCCTGTTGGATCGAACTCAACTCTTAGTTGGGTTTATACTTGTTAATGACCACAGTCACTTAGAATCGGATGAAATGTATTTTAGGGTTATCAAAAATGACTCCGCTACCGCGGAATGGTGTTAAGAATTCTTTTATTGAATTTTAGTCGTGAACTGATTTTTTTGTAGTTGAATTATCTTATTTGTGTTCTTTGTTTACTGCTCTTAAACAGGTGAAGAGATGAGTGTAAATGGGATTAACGCCAGCCAACTTGGGAACAACAATGACATTGGGAATTTGCATGATGTCAATGAGAATCTTTTGGGAAGTGCGGGTGCTATCCGATTGCCTCCAACTATGGGCAATGTGGTGTTCCACGTGACCAGTACTATATTGCAGGTGTTGCAAATGAAGGGTCTCTTTGTAGGACTTACTCATGAGGACCCTTATGACCACATCCAAAACTTTGTGGATGTGTGTGGGTCATTCTCTTTAAATAATGTCACTCAAGAGTCAATCCAACTTCGTTTGTTTCCCTTTTCTCTAATGAGGGAAGCAACAAAGTAGTTGGCCGATTTACCAAGGTAATGTATCACTTCTTGGGAGGAGCTCACTGATTTGTTTTATGTAAGGTTTTTCCCTCCCTCGAAGATGATGAAGTTGAGGGATAATATTCAGAGCTTCAAGCGAGTGGATGGCACCTATTCATGAGACATGGTTGAGGTTCCAGAAGTTGTTGCTCCAATCTCCAACTCACGAAATACTGAACAATATGTTGTTACAATATTTTTATCGAAGCCTTGACTCAATCAACAAAAGGTGTGGCAGGCCAACTCATTCGATAAGGAATCTTGCAACAACCATTTGACATAGCATAGAGAAGATAAGGTGTCTCTGTTGAACTTTGGGATGACAAATGAACAATTGGAAAAGAACCAAGAGCGAGATGAAAACATGGCCAAAATGATGACCCATATGGACCTATTGAAAAAGGATGTCATGGGGAGTGGTTATGAAGCTATGAATCCAGCTGAAGCGAGATTTGAAAACAAAGAGGTACAACAAGTGTCAAGACTAGAGCAGTATTATCGTCCGAGCTCTTTAAAGTTGGGTGTGAATCAAGGTTGAAACATATTTAGTGAGGATGGATAGAGAGGTTACAATCGAGATTGGTCTGACAAAAATAAATTTTGGAGGAGAGAAGATGATGATGATGATGATGATGATGATGATGTTTGTTACATGTACATGGGTGATAGTCCAAGATCTAGGGATAGTTTTAGGATCTTACGGTTAGATTATTTGTTGTCTCGTATTCTAAATAAGGTATAAGGATCTGATGAAGTGCTTAAATAAATAAAGGTAGATTTCTCATCCTTGAATAAGAAGGTTAACTCTCATTCGGATTCCATCAAGCAACCTGAATTCCAGATGAGCCAACTTTCAGCTCAGTTAGAGTCTAAATCACAAGAGAGTTTTTCCAATGATGTGATGGTTGTGAAATGACCCCAAAATGCCCGAAAATGTGCTTCGGAAACACTTATAATTGTAATTTCCATATATCTCAAAATCCATGCATGATTTCGGAAATTCGACTTCATATTCTTATTCGTGGGGTCAAATTGAGTAGGAAATGGGTCTAACCCGAATTTTAGAACAATCGTATCAAAATTCGAAAATCGCAAAAAAT